>JAQFZZ010001178.1:0-12303 GCA_034696405.1 Isotoma caerulea
AATTTTCCGGGTAATGCTATACATAGCCATAGGGCTACGGTCATGAGTTCCCTTCATATGAGCGTTATTCTCCACAGACAGACACACAGCTATGGCTCTGGACAAATAGTAATATGATACACATAATAAAAGCAATGGCAAAACTTGAAAATGTAAATTTTGCATGAAACTTCAATGAATATAAAATATTTAAAGTGAATTTTTGAAGCAAATTGAAAATACACTTCCAAAATGCAAGCAATTTCGGAGTTATAAAAACAATAGGCTACTAATATAGTAAAACGCTTCATCTCAATAAAGTAAGCGAGCTAATAAATTAAAAACGGCAATTGAGAAAAATGCTTATTACTTGGTTAGATATAATTGCAATTTTTAGCCAATTGCTAACTCTAATGTGCGGGATCCCTTATTATAGAATTATCTCTATTTTAGAATTATCATATAATTATTTCACAGTTTATCATCGAATTAAACGAGACAATTTTATAATTCAAGGGGGACTTACTAATACGAAAAGGTATTATTTGCAAGCTGAAAAAGATCCAGAAATAAAATGTACATGTTACAATATTATTATTAATAATAATTAACAAAAAAATTTAATTCAATAAATAATTGACAATTAGTTTCTTTTTTGAAATTAATTCAATTAATAATTAACAATTAATTTATTTTTTAAAATTAATTCAATTTATAACTAACAATTTATTTATTTTTTAAATTAATTCAATTAATAATTAACAATTAATTTTTTTTTAATTAATTCAATTAATAATTAACAATTTAATTATTTTTTGAAATTAATTCAATTAACCATAAAACTTTTTTTGAAATTACTTCAATTAACCATTAAATTATTTTCTGAAATTAATTCTGAAAATAAAAATTGTGTCCTGATGAAGGTGAAAGTATTCCAAAGAAAGCTTGGCAAGATAAATAAAAAATCAAAATGAATTCCTCTCTATCCGTTGTACCTTATCATAATTCAATTAACAATTAAATTTTTATTTAAAGTTAATTAAATTAATAAGTAGGAACAAGCTTAATTCAAAATGAATTTTAAATTAGTTAAATAATAAAGCATTACAATTTCCAAGTTATTAAAAAACGGTTAATTTAATTCAAAATTTTATTTTATGTTTTGAACATCTAATGCCAATATAAAATCTCAGCTATTGTGAGTACTAAAAACGAATTCAATTCAATTCTAAAATCAAATCCACAAAGCAGTTATGTTCTTTTGCACAATACATAAAGCTAGCATGTAAATGACTATTTCAAATCGAATAGTACATCAAAACTAAAAATTTCAAATTCCAGATTGTCAGAGATTAGGTATAGGTCCTCAGTCAACTAATTTTATTTAAAATTAGTTCAAGAATTTAAATAAAGAATTAAGGATTAAAATATCTATTCAATTAAATTAAGAATTGATAGTTAATATTTCAAATAAAATGGAAATTTTTAATGAATTATTAATTGAATTTTGAATTAATTTGGTTTCGACACCCTGTTGAAAGTTTGATTCCCAACACCGGTTTTTCCAAGTAGTAAAATATGTATTTCTTTTGGTTTTTCTATTAGCGATAAGAGGCTGTTTAATTGATTAGCCGAATGTTTTTTAAATTCCACGCCATGACCTTGGCCGGGACATTTGAATACATAAGAAAAAGCTGGAGCACGTCCACATTCACAATAGAAAAACGAGTCAAATCCATATTCAATGTTTTTTTTACAATTCCAACATATCCATACTTGTTCCGCAGTTTTGGAACAGTAAGCCAGCCCACAGGGGATTACCACTTTTACAGAATTTTCAGGTTTACTTAAAATTCGAATCATTGTCGAAGCACTTTGAGCAAATGACGTTGTCGCTTGTGTTTCCGTTACTGCGTTGGCTTGGAAGAATGCAGAATTTGGCTTTTTTGGAGGAACAAGAAATTCGCGATAGTCTACTTGAATGTCCGGCAGATGTTGGTTTATATTTGTCAAAGCTTCTTCCAATTTCTTACCGTTATGTTTTAGTGAGTAAAGCGCGCCAATTGCTTCCTCTATTGCTGCAGGGCTAAGTACAACTGAAGTGTTCTTACGTTGAGTCATTTCCGTTTTAAACATTTCAATTTCTACTTCATAAGCTGAGCGATAGCTCCTTAAGGAGTCGAGTGTTTTTTTGTCAATGATGTCTTTTCCTTGAGGGACTTTTCCTTCTTCATCTTTTATCAAAAGGTCCAAATACCCAATCATCGCGTCGTTGTATGGAGTAATTGAGTTTTGGTACAAAAAACATGCGCATTTAACTAAAGCATCTTTAATAAGTTGTAATTCATCTTCATTTTCTTTTATTTTCAGTTTCTCAGTTTCAATCATTCGCTCTTTGACTTCTTTGGCGGTTATATTGCTATTTATTAGCTTTCTTATATCCTTATTCTCAACTTGCTTTGTCACTTCTTTGGTGTCGTAGTGAATGTTCATGTGCTCACGGTAATGATGACCACAGTTGGTGTGTCTGCAAAAGCCATTGGGATTCATTGCATCACAGCGCAATAATTTTTCATGACCAATTGTATCATGTGTCACACCTGTAATATAACAACGATCGTGACAGATACTCTTGAACTTGATTGTTTTTAAAGGCCCAAAATATTCCTTGCAGGCGGTATTCATACAAACTGTTTTAGGATGAGGAAGCTTAACTATTTCCAGCTCTTGTACACTGTTCATGCATTCCTTTTCAAGAGCTTTAATTATTTCATTTGTTTTTACGATATCCGCTAGATGGTCTGTCATCAGCTCTTTGTTCACTTGAATGACTTTACTTATCTCAGCCAGAGGGCGGGTGAGCTTTACCACGATGTCACGGGCATGATTTAGTTTCATTGTGTGTTGAATTTCATGCGGCTTCAAATTTTTAATGTGCAAGAGCATGCGCTTTGTCTCTCTCATGGACCTATCCCAACTTAGGGCGTAATCTGTTCGATCTTCGTATGAAAAGTGAATCGGGTGTGATTTATTCTTGACGGCTGCAAGGAACCGGAAAGACTCACTGTCATAACAGTAGACGGTCGGTTTCGAAACGGGAATTTCAACCAATTTGTTTTGTTTTAAGAGCTGTTTCAAAGACGGAATTGTGTCACCAGGACGGTAAAATGTGCCACGGGTGTTGGTAAAGCAGAATATGATGTTTTGACTGGCATCTCGGTGTAAATATGTGAGAAGCTCGTTAACGCAGAATCGGAACATTACAGTTAGTCTTGAGTAATTTGGTTTCATGAATATACAAATCCCATGGATTTCATCGAGGCTGGAAATTGTGCTCAAAATATTTTGAAAGTTTAATTTGTCCTGGGCCACACCTCGACTGTCTCCAATTCCAGGAGTGTCAATTAGTCGAATCAGGGTGTCACCTGTAAAGAAACAACAAAGGGAACAAAACTGTAGTAAACGAAAACTGAAGACATATATTACTTATATTTGGTAAATATTAGAACATGCAACAACACGATATTTGTTTAAATTTTTTATCGAAATCCCGAGAAATGTAAACAATTCTGTTAAAGAGCAGAACTTGGGGTTTTTTTAAATTACAAAAATCCGATAAATCAATTAGTAACATAACGTAGCCTCAAATTATATTAAATTTTATCGTTTATAAGAATATTTTTTATATTTTATAAATTGTCGTGCAAAAATACGAAAACAAACACCGATAAAAAGGAATTTTTTTCTAAATCCAGCAAATATTTTGAATAAGCGACTGTTTTGTTGGAAAAAGAGCTAAAACCTGTGGTTTTTACCTATGTCGAAACAGTAGACTTTACTGCTTTGAGTAGCCGAGTGACCCGGAACTTGTATCTCATTCCGATCTGTCCCCGCTGAAACTTCAATTTCGTTGTAGTCCTCATCAGAAATTGTAAACTTGGTTGGAACAAGGGTAATAAGCTCTTCATTCTGTTCCGCTTCTGCAAGAGTTTCAAAATTCAGGAAATTGATGAATGCATTAATCCAGGTGGACTTCCCAACTCCTGTTTTGCCCATAATCAAAATGTTTAGTTCCTTCCGTGGAATTAATCCGGATAACAGAGTGGTCAGACGACTTTCTTCATGTTTAGAATATTCTGAGCCATGGAGCTGACCGGGACATTTAAACTCGTAGGACAAGGCTGGAGCACGACCACATTTGCAGTAGAAGAACGTGTCAAATCCATATTTAATTTGAGACTTGCATATCTGGCACATCCAGGTGTATTCCACAGTTCGGGAGCAATTGGTGCCTCCACATGGAATTGATAAGGTGGCACGATTTTCTGGCTTGTGTAGAACCACGAGCATTGGCGAAACGCTCTGCGCAAGCGCAGTCGTCGTGGTCGCTATTATGGAAAGTTGGCTTTTAGTAAAAGCGTTTCCTGCAAGGATTAGGAAATTTCATTTCATGTTTTTATAAGTTTCCCATGCTAATGTATTGGGGCGGCTTATACAATGATTTTTTTTTAATTTGAAAATCTCAAAAACATACTTATATACAAGGGCAGCTTACAATCCAGGTTTAAGGGCAATGAAATTGTTACTGTATTTAGTAGCAAAAAATTTCAACAACGCTTACTTTACACCCATACAAAAAATGCATCTTTGAAATTACAAATTAATTTCCTTTAAACTCAGCAGTTTCTGTAAATCTTTTCATTAATCGACACCCCTGACCAACTGATACTTTATCAGTTTCTGCTTTAACGGGATTCATTTAAGTTTTTTCTGTTATGCTACTCTTGGGGCAATTATTCAACAAATACTTTTATAAAATCAGGGCTAAATTTTCTAACACGGCCGGGTGGCATCGACCCATTTCCCCGCTTACCAAAGATGTTATTATGGGTGGAAATAGAAAAAATTGATTTATGCTAACCCTTTGATTAGATTTGCTCAAATGACGTAACTCGTTTTATTCTCGCTTCAATTGGCTTTTACAAAACTATATTTTAAAAAATGTTTTTAATTGGACTTGAAGTTTATTCATGATGAACTGGACTATTATGAACTAAAAATGACTCTAAGATTCTTCCTAGTTTTATAGGAAATGAAATTGTGATATGAAAAGTGTTGTAATAATTCAAGGAGTGATTATAATAATACACCACAATCTGAAATGTTTTTGTCAGCTTTATCTCTAAGGACATGCACGATGAACACTGCGGGTATTTTGGAACACGCGTTTGTTAGATAAAAATGATCGGTAGGATTTAATCTCGGTATCAATTGTTAAGTCGGTTAAAATACTGACATGTACCTTAAACTTCCGTTTGAATGATTTATCTTGTGAAAGATATAAGTATTAATAGCATATTTATAGAATAGTTCGTCATGGACTTTAATTTCGATCTCAAGAATCGCCTGACTCAGGTTCAGAGCTAGAAATTTATGTATTACAATCTGTAAAGTTGTTCGGATAAAAAGCTGGATTTAATAAAAACGACGTACCTAATAGTGAAACAGGCACCAGACACCAGACAATGAAAATGTCCGGGGTAAAGTATGACTAAAACCGGACATAAGATTGACCTGTGTTCAATTTAGATTTACTTATGGAGTCAGGTCATTCTTCCGTCCGCTTTTCGTAGAATTTTGCTATCCGATATAATCTTACCGGACTTCCTTTGATTTTTTATGTATTAGTGAGCAAGCTAATTTTGGTTTCATTCTTGTCTCCATTAATTCAGATTGTATTTTTATATTTGTTTTTAGTGTTTATGATTCATTCGCTCGAATATATGCTTCATGTAAAATTAAAATTAAAATTCCAAGCATCTTTCGCTGATCTGAAATCAAAGCTTTTTAAAACCAATTTATTTTTTTAAATGTTATGATCTTACCAAAAAAGTATCTGTGAGTTAAATGCGTTCCTGTATTCTGAAGTTGCATGAGAAAATGTACATAAAAATATGATTTCGTTGTACTTTCCTTCAGACTTACATTGATATTAGATTTTTTTTATGTATTCGGAAAAAAGAGTTACGTAAAAATGTAACGTGAAAGCATCAGTTCAGTTAAAAAACTCACGCAAAAATGTTTCCAGCATGGGAAATCGTAAAAAGAACAAAAGAGTACTGTATGAAAAAATATAAACCAGAACAGTAGAGGGATGGGATGCCCGACTAAATAACGACAAAAAAATCTCAACACCCTAAACACAGACAGCTATATATAGACAACACAAAAAATACATGCAAAAACACCGACACGATATAACAACGACTACTAAAGGAAGGTGCAATTAAAAGTATAAAATATATTTTTGGGTTAACAATGACTACATTTGCATCATCGCAGTTATAAAAATTAAAAAGGACAATTAAATATGTTGCTTAAATTTATAATTGAAAACCAACACGGGTAGAATTGAAAAACGATATTCTGAGCGAACTAACATTAATTTGAATCGTAAATGTAGTATAATAAGGGATTTTTCTGGTTCCATTTGGTTATAGAAGAAGTATATAGCCACAGTAAACATAAATAGAAATTATATTCATGATATCCCACAATCCCAATTAACCCAGAAAGAAACATGCAAAGCCCATATCCTTTTCTTTAGACGACATAGACGATTAGATTTGTGTCCAATATTTTTATGATATTCATAAAATGTGTTTAAAATTGCAAAAGTGTGAAACATTCAGAAGAAGTTGGACACTATTTTAATAATTTGCTGTCCTATTTATCAGTTGGAAGCTCATATTTTTCATATTTTTCATATTTTTCATGTTTTTAATTTACAGATTTCCAATACACTTTGCTTTTGACCTGAAAATACAAATTTATTTATTAAATGCATTTCTATATTTGAGGCTCAGAATATATTTTTAAAATGTTTTGTTTGAAAACTTTTAAAATACACAATACTAAAATGTATTGAAAATGCCATGAATTTTTCACAAGTTTCAAGTTTCAAGTTGGTTTTTATTGTCTACAATTCATCAGCATCATCCGTTGGACAATTCGGATCTTCAGAAGCTGACATACGCTCTGAAGTTGAGGAATGGGCATGCAAGAAACATTGTGAAACTTATGTATTAAATCATAAATATCGGATGTAAAAAAATGTGTATATCTAATGAATAACTATTTCAAAATTTCAAATAATACTGAAAACATAAGACTGCAATTGTTTTGGTAACCAGAATTCAAATTTTCTCTTCAGTAATCAGAAAATTTCTTAGTTCGGTGATACATCTACTGATTAATTAATTTTTACTCTTGAGCGCCCCGAAGATTAACCTAGCGGTTTACAAAGTTTCCGTCTTCTTTGTATTTCCCACAAATTTTAAAAAACTGGAATTAGTGTTGTGGTTTATTTGACAAAGGTTTATAAAAATACAGTGATTACCTAGAAAACAGCAAGGAAATGAATTAAAATCATACAATTATCATTTCACAGGTTTTATTAATCCGCAGTAAATTAATTATAAGTTGAGAAGATAAATGAGTTCTAATTAACCCTTTGGGTCGGACGGAAGACTTTAGCCTTCCTGTGAAATTTTGCGTTGTTGCGGGGCAACGACTATATTCCTCGTCAAAAAATTAAGTCTCCGTTCGGGAGGAAGAATATATGCTTTCTAATTTTTTATTGTGTTGTTGCGGGGTAACGACTATATTCCTCGAAAAAAAATTGCTATCATTCGGGAGGAGGAATATATTCTTTCCTTTTTTTGCTATGCAACAGTATAAAAACACATGGTGAAAGTCATTAAAATAGCCAATTTTGAAGATTTTTCCTTAATTTTAATTTTTTCATTATTATTGGTATGCTACAAGAACTGGGGTGATATTTGATAAGCGAACTGATTACTGTAATCGATTACGTTTATGTAATCCGGAATTTCAAGTTACGATTTTTACAATTTAATGCAATCTGTAATTTCAAGTTCCGATTTTTACAATTTAATGCAATCTGTAATTTCAAGTTCCGATTTTTACCAATGTAATCTGTCATCAACAGTTCCGATTTTTACAAATGTAATCTGTAATCTACAGTTCCGATTTTACAATAAATGTCCTCTGTAAGTTTTTTAGATTATAAAATGTAATCTGTAATATAAGTATAAGTATAGTTGTGTGAAAATTACAAAACAAATGGGAAATTCAATTCAATTCTTATTAGTGGCAACAATAACGGAAATAAGATTAGAGTTGACTTCTTTCCAAACGAATTATAAATTTACACATTAGGTCATCTGTTGTGTCTTCCTGTTTATGACTTACTTTGTCATATATCGAAATTATTCCAGCAAACGTAAGTTACGGGATAGAAGATTCAATTATGTCTAGTACAACGTACAACTATAATTTTGAATTGTTTAAAATTCATCTGACTCATGCAATTTCTTCCTCTTGATTGACTCATATAGCTTTCAGGTAGTTTACCACTCGGTAAATTGACTCTTTACTAGATATATTTTTATCATTAAGTAAGTACTTATGAACAGATTGATGTACCTTATTTAATTTACTTGCTAAAAGTAGGGAATTTTAAATTAAATTTTACTATTATAATTTTCCTTAAAATTCGAAACTCTACAAATAATTAAAAGTCATTAAAATTTGTGAATTTTTTTAAAAAAACGATCTGATTTATTCAGATATTTTGAGAAAAGGAAAAGAATAATAGTAAATGCAAACTCATAATTTAAAGTTCATAATTTAAAGTTCAACAAAATATTTCAGCATCGAATGAAGGTAGAAATAGATTGAAAAAAGGCACAAAAAACGGAGTGTTACGAAATTATTAAAAAACTCAATATACGAAGACATCAAGGAAAAAACTTCAAAATATAAATTTTTACAAAACTGTAATATCGATAGAAACCAAATTAGTGCAAAGTATATAGATTTTGAAACTTCGCTAAATGCCTACATTTTTTTAATTAATTACGTCCATTTAGTATTCGACAATTCAACTCAATTTCCTTTTATTTAATTATACAGGGAAGAAACGACTTAGAGTACATATAATATAATATACAGGGGAAATATAAGTTGGAAGATAGTTAAATGACTCATTTTGAGTTTATGCTCAGGTCGTCTTCCGTCCGGTGTCCTTTATTACGGACATTGACAACAAGATTGACATCAGATATAGTCTGGTTATTTTCTGCATACTTTTCAATGCCTTGAGCTTCAAATTGATAAAATGTTGTTGGTAATTGATTAAACTAAAAGTATTTCCTTTATACAAGGTAAAAGTTGACAGGTCATTAAATTTCGTTTGCTTTGCTTATCATCTTTCCGCCGCTACACCCAACGGATATTAAAGGTACATGTGAATATTAAGAACACTTGAAAGTTTTAAAATTGTAAGCTCAATTATTATCAGCAAGATATTAACTACCCGAAATAGAAAAGGTACATACCCCCTGAATTTATAAGTGAATAAAATGGAACGTTTTGATGGTATGTTACGAATATAAGTTAGGGGTAGTTAAATTACTGTTAAAAACCTTTCATTTAGTAAATCAGTCTCTTATAAAACGGAAAAGAAGAGTGAAATAATTTTTAGTTGGACAAACACTATCCAGTTTAAAACAACAAAAATTTCAATTTAAAATTTTATAAAACCATTTTTATTTCTAAACAATTCAAGCAAACACTTAACAACCCCAAAAATTTAACGAAATATAATTGTTCTACAGGATCCACACAAATATTCGACAACCGTCAGCTTCCGAAGAGTTGTTTAAAGGTAAGGATCCAATTTGAAATGTAATAATTTAAAATGAATCTAGTAGTAGCTGTTTTTGTTGATTTGTTTTTCAATTGGCATTGCATTTTTTTGCCATTTTTTATATTTCTATTTGAAACCTTAGCCATCTGTCTCCTTTAGCTATTTTTAAGAAAGCATTTACTCAACTATAATTTATTATTCTCGTGTTAAAGATCATTGATGAAAGCACATTTGGAGGTACTTTAGTAATGTTTTTTAAATTTTGTTAGCTCATTTTGCACAAACTAATATAATATCCCATTCACTTAAAAATACTACAATGCATTTCAACGCAACGTCTTTAATCACAAAAATGTTTGATTTCTTAATACAAAAATGATCACTGCAGCACATCAATTTATTTTTTGTTCTGCCATAACTAAATTACAATTTTCTAATATTTATATTTTATTCCATATTTAGTCATAGAATTCAAATTTTTTGAATGAGTTAAATTGTGAACTTCACCAGTAAAAAAGTTTTTCAAATAAATATAAGATTAGAACCTTTAAATCTTAAAACATTTTTAAGCTATAAAAATTTCTTATAAATATTTAAAAACTTAAATTTTTATTTTTTGATTCTTCAAACATAGTTATGTATATTTAATTTGAACCAGCAAATTTATACCCAACGGTTTTTTAATTCTTTCAGGGAAGACAAAACTCAAACAACATGTCGATGGCAACCGCTGGGAATTCCACCATGTCAAGGGCTTCACTGGGACAAGCTGCATCCCTCGGGAGTCTCTATGACGAAAAAACTGACCAGTTCCTTGGAACTTCACTTTTCAAAAATGAAATCCCCTCCGAAGCTGTAACCTTTACGACAAACCCTTCAACCAACGTTGAGCTAGTTTTGACGGATACTTTGTCGGAAAAATTCTCCAATCTTGATGTGAATCCATCGCTGCAAGCAAGCGTCCTCGCAGGTCTTACCACGCTCGAAGGATCCGCGCGGTATTTAAACGACACCAAGTTGTCCATAAACAGCGTAAAGGCATCGCTTTTATACAAAATCAAAACAGTTGATGAAGCTCTGGACATTTTTCATCCAGATCTAAAAGATGATTTCGTGACTAGAGAAGTCGAGTCTAGCGATGCGACGCATGTCGTCGTGGGAATCTCTTGGGGAGCCAACACTGTCCTTTCATGTGAACATCGAAATAGTGGCAAACAGGATATTAAAAGTATTGAGGATAGTCTTACAGCACAAATGACAAAAATATCAACGTCTATTTTGCACAACGTTGAACCATATGCCAATGACGACGGAGATGCAAATGGTGAATTGGACGTCAACATTCGGATGTTCGGAGATGTAATTCCTCCAGATCAACAACTGCCCACAACATTTGAAGAAGCTCTATCCCTATTGAGACAAATGTCCGGACTGGTCGCTAATTCAAACAATGGCCAAGGCAAGCCTCTGACGTACTACCTATTCCCTCTAAGTCAATTGAAGTGCTATTTAAACTTGCCCGCCATCAAGGAAGAAGCCAGTATAAAACAAGTCGTGCAAGTTTTTGAGCAGATGACGAATCTCCAACTGGAAATCAATGACTTGGTCAATGAAATAACCAAAGAAACCTCATATTTCAGCACTGAAGACCTTGCTAAAGCAAATGGTATGAAAACTGATTTCGTTACAATGGAAACCCAGTTCCGGTCAAACTTGGCAAAGATTTTGGTTGACGTCCGGTCGGGAAAGCAAAACGCTTCTGAGCTGGACAACCTCTTTGTGGAAACCCAATCTGACACAGCGCCATCTTTAAAAACAATGAAGGACCAGTTAAAATCATGGAATTCAATTAAAGAAAAAATCTCCTTTGTCAACTCTCTTGGACCCAACGTGAAATGCATTGGGGATGGAGTTTCCTTAGATGCGGAAATTTTAAAACATGACCAATTCAAAATATACGTCTTGTATATCCGAGAAGAAGCTAAAACAAGGGAGCTAGAAACCTGGCGTTTGAACCGGGAACTATTTGAACAATTGGACAAAACGAAAGCAGACTGCAAATACTTTATAGTTGACTGCGACATTCATGAAAACCTTTGGCCAGCCCAAGGCATCTGTATCGAAGTTTATGAACAAGGCAAGTTACGCACGCGCGATCTGGTGGCAAAACAGGAAACGACTGAAACTACACCAATTGCTCAAAGTACTCAGGAAATGACTAAGACATTTACAAACCCCAAGAACCTTGTCAACCTGTCCATCACTTGTCCAGGGACTAATTGTTCCCAAACTATAGAACAACTTTGGGTGTGCCCGACATGCAAATCTTCAATTGAATTTGGCTTCGACACGTTCTTCTACTGTGGGTGTGGTCGAGCTCCAGCCTCTTCTTACGAATTCAAATGCCCTGATCAGCTCCACGGTGCGGAATTTGCAAAGCATGACGAAAGTAATTTAGACACTCTCTTATCCGGATTAAGTCCAAGAAAGGAGCTGAACATTTTAATCATGGGCAAAACTGGAGTTGGAAAGTCCACTTGGATTAATGGATTCATCAATTTCTTAACTTTTAAAACTCTCGCAGAAGCCGA
>JAQFZZ010001179.1:0-12297 GCA_034696405.1 Isotoma caerulea
GCCAACTTCGTAACTTCGCATTATAATAACTCGAGTAATTTTGAGTGTTGTGAAAACTGAAAATGCAGAAAAGTTTCGAATTTTTTTCTTGATTTTTTGAAATATAATTCGTCCAAATCGGTTGGACCCCACTCAAACCATCGCATTGTTAGTGTTGTCTACTTACGAGTACGAGTGTTTCCCACGACAAAGGCAATACTTAAAAACATATCTCATACTCGTTATAATAGACCCTAACATTAGTAAAAGGTGCAAGGGACAAGGATACAAAAGGGATTCAGAGATTTCTGAATTCGGGACGCAGCATAGCAATGCAAATGAAGGGAACTCGCAGCTCTTTGTTGTCGTCTAATATGATTTTTATTCGTGCATGGGGGAACTCTGATACTTCATTGAAAAACATGAGAATGTACACATCGAAATTGGGGACTAAAATTCAAATTCATAAATTATTTGCAAATAAGTGGATTTGTTCTGTCCAAAAGTGAGAAGTGAATCCAAAAGTGCGAAGTGTGAAGTGGGTTGATGAAAACTCATTAAAATCATGTTATCTATTCTCTAATTTTGTTGTTTACGTTTTAACTGCGATTTAATTAAATTCATTAATTAACATTGTCGTATATCACACTGCACATGTTCAATTTTTATTTATCTTCAACAGTGCAACTGTTCAACCTTCAACCTTCAATCTTTTTTGTTTTTGTGCTGCTGTGTCCTGTTCTTGTATGTTGCTTGCCAAACTTTGTCAAATCTTCAATTTATTTTTTATATGTGCTAAATCGTTATCATTTTACTGACAAGAAAGGATGAATTAAAAGTAAAGTGACAAGCAAGGTGTGACCAGGTACCAGGAGGTGAAGAAGGTTTAGAAATGTAAGCTCGATTCCAAATTCTGAATTTATTGTTTCATCATTCAGTTTTAATAGCCTGTTGTTAACTGTACTGTTGTGTGTTGGTTCTTGGTTCGCAATCAATAGATTGTGGATTGGTAGAAGTGAGAAGGCAGAAAATTCAGAATCATTAAATTGAAATGAAATGATGAATGATGTGTGATGTAATTCATAATTACAAATTCATGAATCTTTGTTCATTGTTTTATGAAACGAAGTTTGACAAGTTTGACTTTGAATTGAACTTAAAAGATTTATATTGATTCTGTTTTAATAAAATTTTAGATGGAACTCGGCCTAACAAGATACAATACGGCACCAAGTTGTGATTTTCACGAACGAATTAAAATCAAAGTGTAAGTCAAGTTTAATTCAACCGATGACCAAAGTTTATCTTTTTTCAGCTTGGGATGAACTCAATTTGTGATTTGGTTGTTAGATCAAAGCAATTATGAATTGCAACAATGATTCACAATTGGCAGTTAACAGTTTAGTTGACAGTGGTACAACATAAAAAATTATTGAATCACACTTCTCATTATCTTTTAAAAATTCCATGAGTTTTCATACTTTTTTAAAAACAATAGAGAAGTTACGACTATTATTCTGATTCTTTGTTTTAAGTCAGTGACATTTTTTATTGACGAAATAAAATCATTGGTTGGTGTTTAGTTTAGTCTGAATAGAAGTATGAAGTTCTCGATGACGATGATAAATAGTGGTTCATGTTTTACTGAAGTGTTGATTATGCATAACAATTATTTGTATTTATTCCAGAGGAACGCTTATTGGAAGAGTTAAAAGACCGGACTATGAAAAACTTCTTGAAGAAACGATTTTAAAATACTCAGGTCTTAGTCAAAATGAAACTGGAGCCGATTTACGAGTTGAACTGCAAGTGTTCTCCTCTAATAAACCCATCTGTCTCCCTGTATCTACCTCCTACAAACCATTTACTGAAAAGTGGATGTAAGAAATATTTTGAAATTTCGGATTTGATGATAAATTTGATTTTAAAGGTTTATAATTTAAAGAAATTATTTTATTTTTTTCATTGAAGTTGGAACGAATGGGTAACTATGCCTGTCAGATTTAGTGATCTTCCACAAAATGCACAGCTATGCTTAACAGTATATGACTGCGGTGGTCCATCAAAACTCATTCCAGTAGGGGGAACAAGTATCAAATTATTTGAGAAGAGTGGAATATATCGACAGGTATGTTAAACATTTTTTTTACAAAAAATTAAACAGAGGGCTTTGTTATTTAAAAAATTATTAGTATGAACGTTGTTGATCACACATAAACTTTCTACAGGGGCAGATGGATCTGAGAGTCTGGCCTGGTCAGGTTGCTGACGGAAAGGAACCTAGTGTAACTCCTGGGAAAGGACCAAAGGGAAATCAATTGTATCGCCTCAATAAGGTTGTTGTTTCTTATATAAAAATTATTTACCGATTATTCCTGTTTCCCCCCTGTGTAATAATTATGCTCATTTATTACAGAAAACAAAAAAATATAAAATGGGACATATGGATAAAGTAGAATGGTTGGATAGAATTACCTTTAGCCAAGTCATAGGGCTCACCGACCGTGAAAAAAAAGAATCTGATTTCTATTACTTAGATGTTGAGTTTACTATTGGGGAATACGGTGGAGTTCAGGTGAGCTGTAGGGTGTTGCCTTTATGTAACTTTATATTATGTATGAATGACAGTGGTATTAGTCAGGATGGGAGTCATTAAATTATTTCATTTGCAAAATCAAAAGAAAAATAATTCATTTAATTTTAATTTCCAATTTCAGTATGCAATTTCATTCAATGAAAAAAACTGTGAAGATCTAGACATATTTGCTGACAATGTGGACAAGCGAAGTGAAGTTTGGTTACCTGACCATGAAATCTTATTGGTAAGTAATATTATATCTATCCACATAAAGACACAACATGCTATGGTTGGATGAACAATAATGAACATACATGGATGCATGTTATAACCGTAATATTACACCGAAAAAGCAGCGTTCTTTTTTTCATTCATTAGAACTAAAAACCAAATTAAAGATTCGAATTTCAAAGACACTTTCTGCTTTGCTGTACTGTTGTGATTTTTCTGGTAATTTGTAAATTAATAGTTGTTCTTACGTTGCATTCCATGCTTTTTTTAAAATCCGACTTGGCTGGTTTGCTTAAATTTTGCAAAAATTCGAGAAAACCTTTTCAACAAATTACTTAACAATAATAGGCGTAACATCGCCTGTGATCAATTATCCAAGCCTTTTGTTTTCTACATTTTTAACTTTTCAAATTGATTAGATTAGAAGCATTTCATAAAATTTTACAAATTGTCCATTCTCATTGGGTCGGCAAGACTTTTACATTCAATACTACATTTTATGCAAATCGGTCTCGAGGAAGACCATTTTGAATTGAATAGTTAGTTAGTATTGAATATTGATTGCATACATTTAATTTTAATGTTCAAACATAAATCTTCGTTTACTTTGTGTCCCTTACTTTTATCACAAGAAATAGATAAGGTTTAACTAAATCCATGAAACTTGTCACTAATAAAAGTGGAATACATTTTCTTGAATGAATTGGGATTATGGGACACACCTTCAGTCAGTGTCAGGTGAATGGTAGAGGAACAAATGATATAAAAGGTTGACAAAATACTTACAATAGGTGATATTTTGTATCATATCAGTATCACTGTGGTATGAAATTGATAAAAAATTTAGTGTACTTTTGAACTGTATTGTAATATCATAAGCCAGCGTACATTTCCTTTTCTCCTTGACCAAACAAACAGTATACCTAATTTTATCTTGAATATCATATGAGTATTTGCTTTAAGCCGAATAAGACTAGTTATAATATTATCGTTAAACCGTTGTACTTGATCTGCATCTGCCAGTCCTTTTCATCATTCTATCGTCGTAGTTCTTATGATTCACATCTAAAATCAACAAAGCCTGTTTTGTTTCCTTTTTGAAATCAATAGAAAATGTGTTGTTTTACTTTTAATTGGAAAATTTATTTTCTATAAAATGACAAAACCCTCCTGGTGGAGGAAATATATCCTTAAATCATTTCAAAGATTTTGGAAAAATATTCTGGAAAGAATTGAAGTAGGTTGGTCTTGGCAGAAGAATAAAAAGTGGAAGAAACAATTTTATCGTTCAGCGAAAGAGGCCAAGGTAAAAAATGTATATCAACTTTTCTAATCTGAAGTTGCAATTTTATCAAAAGAATTGTAAAAGTTAGTTTAGTTGCATACTGGTGTATTATGGTGTTGGAAATTAATCAACTAACCAACCTTTTAATTTTTTTCTTTTTCAAGGGTTTAACGTCATCATAATCCTCCTAAATTATCTACGTGACTTTTTGTATCAGGCAGTTTTCATAGTGTTGTTATATTACATTTGACATTACCTTTTACCTTTCACCTAGTATCTATTTATCGATAAATATATACACCGGATGGGTGCGGAATTGAGGACAAATGACTCACTACTACCTGTTGTTTTTTGTGGATTTGTTTTGGTCATTCTTCTAAATTGTAGAGTTTTTTCTGTTATTTTTAAATTCCTAGAAATTAAAAATCGTAAAGCAAGATGGGCTAGACTTAATTTACTTTCTGTAAACCAAGTTACAGCATCTAAAGCGTTTTTTTTTGGCGAATTAATGTGGGAAGCAGTTGGAAAAAGAAAAGTGTCAATCAAAATCAATAGTCTCATTTCGTCAGTCGTCATGCACTAACCACAAGCTTTAACGTCTGTGGGTATAACTGTGACCACACCAATACGAAGAAAGAACAAAGTTAGTCACAAGTAGAGAGGACATTTGCAAGATCTGCTGTTCGGCATCAGTATAGGTAGATAATTTTTTAACTGGGTCATCATTTCTGGTTTGAATCAGAAACTTCTGATTTTAACTCATGATGGTACTTGATAAACTATTATGATTTGTTTCTTTCTGTTGGATGGATTATTATTAGAGATCTGGTGAGCGTGTGGGTAGGGAAATAATCAAAATGGTTTTCTCCTTCGATTTCGGATTTGCCATGTTGGGCTTAGAGTCTATGGACAAAGAATATGGGCCTTATGGGGCTATTTATGGCCTTGAAAAATATTCATACCTGGAAAAGGTCAAGCATGCTTTAATATCTTTGCATTACTAATAACCCTGTTGCTTATGTCTCTGCTGCGTAAAAAAATGTAAAAACTGTCGGAAATGTTCTCTAATGTTAAGTGTTCAAGTTAGCATAAGTTATCTAAATGTTCCTAAGTGCTTTGCAAGTGAGCATCAGTTTTTAAGCCTCGATGTGTGACTTACTGTTTGATGGATACATTTGAATAATAATTTTTCTTTACATTTTAGGATAACCTTGTTGAAAACAAGCACCACACACTCTCCCGTTGTACACGGACTGGGCTTTCCGATGTGGATTTAAAACCTAATGCGGTGGTACGTGACCAACTGTACGCCATCGTTAATTATCCACCAACTAAGCAGTTGTCCGCTGAGGAACAGGATGTCATCTGGAAATTCAGATATTATCTAAGTTCCAACAAAAAGGTAAGTTGACCCTGTGTTTCAACTTTGCACCTTGGATTGCAATTGTCGCTTCAGCCGTCATTATTCATTCATGGTCATAAGATGATGGCGATGGTATATTAATGAGTATATAATTTTGATCTTGTGAAAGCCAATGCAAAATAGCAAAAGGCTATCTTATAAATTCAGATGAGATAAAGAGAATGTAACATTGTCATTGACGAATTTCATGGTATCACCTTCACATCCAAGTTTGTTTACTAAAAGCTGATTGTGAAGTACATTGTATTTTATGGGTTCTGGAAAGGTTTATGGTTTAAAATAGATTCAGGATGTTACCGAAAGGGATTTTGCTCTCCATCAAACATACCATTGCATCACAATGATGTATAATGTATTCAAAGGATTTTATAATTACTTAATCAGATTAAATCTTGCATGCATATATTTTGAGCATACAGGTGGCTTTCTTGACATTGTACTTTGTTATTTATTTTTTATTTTTGTGTAGTAAGAGCAAGGGTCAGTGGCTTAACTTTTTCAGGTTAGCGCTTGCCAATGAATGAGTACATGAACGTTGTATGAAATACATTTGTTTTAATCTTTATTCCAGGCTCTAGCAAAATTTCTTAAGTGTGTGAAATGGGAAATCAGTGCAGAAGAAAAACAAGCTCTAGAATTGCTAGAACGATGGGTGCCGATGGATGTACAAGATGCTCTCGAACTGCTTGGACCAATGTTTGCTCATCCAACCGTTAGAACGTACGCAGTTGCAAGATTACAGCAAGCTCCTGATGAAGTACGATTTTAATAAATTATACATATATTCGGTGAAGTCCATGATGTTAAGCTTTCCATCGTGAACTCTGTTATATAAATTTTTTTTTCTAGGATCTCCTCTTGTACCTTCTTCAACTTGTACAGGCATTGAAATATGAGAATTTCGATTCGATACAAGATAGTGATTTGGTTGACAACAAAGACTTGCAAATGATCGCAACAATTGATGATGTAAAAACTTCAGTTCAATGCAGTATCATGAAAGAAAAAGAGTTTGCCGAAAATTCGACTTCATCTAATCCTGGAAGACCGCCATCTCCTTTAGGCGGAAGTTTGTATGATGCATCTGTAAAAGGACATAGTTCATCGGATGCGTCTTTGGCCTCTAATCTTAGTGCTATGGTGGGTGCAATGGCCGCTGATGTTAATTCTTTGGCAATCAGCAAGCGCGTTGACGAAGGGGTTTTGAATGTTGAAAAACCAGATCTAGCTACATTTTTGATTCATCGAGCGTGCGAGAATACAACCCTCGCCAATTATTTTTATTGGTAGGAATAAAGTGACTTATCAATAAAGTTCTGTGTCGTATTGATACTGGTGGCAGCATGATAATTTAATTTAATTGTATGTTTAATTACTTAGGTATTTGTTAATCGAATGTGAAGACCATGACGTAGGAGTAAAACAAGATCCTAGAGTTCGAGAGATGTATTTAACAGTGATGCGCAGATTTCTAAACGTATGTGTTTCCTTTTCCTTTTGTTTGTTTTATAATTCAATGAAAAAAGCTATATACGTTTTACATGGAATCACTGTTTTACTTTAGTGTATGAAAACTGGAAAGTCTGATTGGCAGGAGAGGCGGGGCTTAATTTCTCGCCAGCAGAAATTCATTGTAAAATTGGTAGACATTGTAAAAGCAGTAGCAAAGGAAAGTGCTAATCGACAGAAAAAGATAGAAAAACTTCAAACGCTTTTAAACGATGAGCAAGCTTTTAAAAAGAACTTTTCCAAGTCTGACCCACTACCATTTCCACTTGACCCAGATGTTCATATAACTGGAATTATGGCGAAAGAGTAAGTTTAGAAATACGTCGTGGCTATGATGAAATACTACTTCTGCGTATTAAAAACTAATGTAAAATACTTGTAATTTTTTTCAGAGCTGTACTATTTAAGTCAAGCCAAATGCCTTGCCGTCTTACCTTTTCTACTGAAAATAGTGGGCCTTACATAGCGATTTTTAAACATGGAGACGATCTCCGACAAGATCAACTTATTTTACAAATTATTACTTTGATGGATAAATTGCTAAGAAAGGAAAACCTTGACTTGAAGCTCACACCTTATAGAGTCTTGGCTACTAGCACTACACACGGTATTTCATACGAATGTTCAAATAATAATAATCCAAATGCTTTCCACACCGGCTAATTAATAACTTTTGCATATGCAGGATTCGTACAGTTTATTCAATCCATCACTGTTGCGGATGTATTGTCAAATGAGGGAACAATCCATAACTTCTTCCGTAAGCATCATCCGTCAGAAAATGAAATGTATGGGATCTCATCAGCGGTAATGGATACGTATGTGAAGAGTTGTGGTACGTTTTTGAGTATGAGTACAGTTTAAAGTTTTAACTTTCTTTTGGTTTTTGATTGATGTGTTGTATAAGATCTGTCGTTTGAATTCCACAGCGGGGTATTGCGTGATAACTTATTTGCTAGGAGTAGGTGATAGACATTTAGATAACCTGTTACTAACCAAAGACGGCAATCTATTCCATATTGATTTTGGTTACATCCTTGGGAGAGATCCTAAACCTATGCCCCCTCCAATGAAACTCAGTAAAGAAATGGTTGAGGCGATGGGAGGAGTCCAATCGGAATATTATCAAGAATTTAGAAAACTTTGCTATACTGCTTTTCTTCATTTGAGAAGGTAACCTGCATATGGGTAAAGTACTTGCAAAATTATAAAGCGTTAGGTATCTTTTTTTAATCCAAAATGTATTTTTTTATTTTTTACAGACACGCTAATCTTATTCTTAACCTCTTTTCTTTGATGGTTGGTGCAAGTGTTCCTGATATTGCTCTAGAACCTGATAAAACTGTGAAGAAAGTTTTGGACAAGTTTCGCCTAGAACTTAATGATGAAGCCGCAGTAAAGCATATGCAAGAGTTAATAGACATTTCTGTCACTGCTGTCATGCCTGCCTTATTAGAACGAATGCACACTTTCACTCAGATGTTGCGAAAGTAACAACGTGTACAAATAGTCGTTTTTGATAAACATGTGTAATTTAACATCTAAAAAACCTTGTACAGTTTACATTACAATTCAAGTTAATCTTTCTAATGACCATTGATCTATAAATACCAATGTAAAATCATTTGTACCAGTGATTTTGTTTTCTAAATAATCGATTTTCAAAAGATTTATTAATTTGAAATATATAGTGTGGTATAATGTCAAGGTAGGTGAATTATTTAAAATAAACGGATTTTTACGTTATCTTATGACATGAAACAAAAACATATAATTATCATTATGTCCACACACCGACACATCTTTTACGTATTTTTCACAATGTAAGGAAGTTGGGTATGTGTACTTAAACCACAAAACAAGTACTTTATTCTGATAAAAATTGAAAGAAGAGAAGAAGTAAATTATGTCGTAAAAATGCTTAAGATTATGAATCCTATATCTAGATAAATACAAGCACGCAACAGTTCTTGAAAAATACAATACAAACTTTTTTCAGGCTACCTATAAAAAGACCCACATACCAAATGTTTCCTATTTCCTTGATGAAAACCAACATCAAAGAGCATTAATCTATTGTTAAGAATTTGAAAAATACAATACAAACTTTTTTCAGGCTACCTATAAAAAGACCCACATACCAAATGTTTCCTATTTCCTTGATGAAAACCAACATCAAAGAGCATTAATCTATTGTTAAGAATATAAAAAATAGGAAAGCCTGTTTAGTATTTGTTTGGACGCCTCATAGGGATGACGCGACTGGGTGGGGTAATAGCGATGTCCAGATAGTCTCCAATCGTAAACCGAAGTTGAGCCAGAGTCTTGTTATCATCTGGAGTCTTCTGTCCGGAAACAGTGGTGCCTACTGACCGAGCTCTGTTTCCACGGAACTTATCAGGGTAGACGAGAGAGAAGTCGAAGACAGTTCCATGACGTCGAGCATCCGGATTAACTTCTTTGACCAGACCTGATATCTCCTTTAGAGTTGCATCCATCCTGAATTATTATGAAATTATGTTACAAAATTAATTCATAATTAATACAAACCTGATAAACATAACATCAAACAGCTACTAATACTGCCTATAAAATTAAAAACAAATTGAGTAATACCAAGTGTAGATTTGTAATTCATTTGCAGGGACACTTCCGTTAGTATATTCCTGAAGCGAATTGTGCCGGCCAGTACTGCAAAATACTCTCAGCAGAAGTGGACATGTCTGAAATAGCATAGAATTTTCAAAATGAATTTCATAATTTGAAAATACTTTTGCAAAAATTTCTCGTCGAAAATTTTACAAACAGCAACAAAGCAAAGAATGACAAGGAAGGATATTTAAATTAAAATGTGAAATGCGAATAAAAATATGAGACAATAAACGACAAACCTTCTCCCGATCAATAGGCTTATCAGACTCTTTCATCACATCCGCCACAATCACTGACTCCAACGTGTCCATTTTTTTCAAAAAATTCTTTCTCCACAATAAAATTTTATTTTAGTCAAAAAGTCACAAGATTGTAAAAGCGTTTTCTGTAAAAGAATAAATTTGATGAAAGGAAGAAACATGAAATACGCCGGGTATGCGTTTAAGCCCAAATTAATACTTTATTAACAAGGGGCAAAAAGATACTACATAACATGACATCCAGAAATGGTTTGCCTGATGCAAATGAACAGTCAGAAAATAAATTTCAACTATTTCGAAATCCACTTCCTGTCGTCATTAAAATAAGGTTGGATCGATTTGCATAGATCTGTCAAAAACAAAGAGTTTCGAAACAATGGCATTTTTCTTAAAACACTAAATCATTCATTCCGTCCGAAGCGTTCATGCCTTGTTAAAAAGATATCAGAAATTTACGAGCCACATCCGGTGATTTTCGAGTAAGCTTCAAAAAACCAAAATTCTAAAAGAGCAGAACATTTTAGAGATTATTTTACTGCCATACATTGATTCACGTGGGTATTTTTTACAGAGAATTAAAGATATATTTGATAATAACTGGAAACTCCTGAAAACACACTCGATTTCCCCGTATTATACTGTTTAAGTCATATTTTGCTATGATTTAATAGTCGAAATAAACCATCCTGTGATTAGAAAACGTTAAATATCCAAATACTTCTGATAAAGATTTTATTCATTTTGTTAAATTGAAATTTTTTTTGTTAAAATCGTTACTGAAAACTGAATAAGCGTGTTTTTAATTTTCATTATTGTATTGCTCTTAGCCAAATCGTCAAAGCCTAAAGGATCATGCATATCAAAAGTAGGAATCTTCTGTAATTTTCTGGTTCCGTAGCTGCTTTGTTAGCCAAAGTAGTTTTACATGCAATTGAGGAATTGGTATAATAATTTTCCTGCACTGAACATTTCTAAATCCTATACTACAATGTAATTAGTGAATGAATGCATACATTTATTTATTTAAATACTCTTTGATTTTTGTAGCAAAAATATAAAAAGTAATTTTATGTTGAAAATTACAATGGTTTGGGTAATTATGAGTTATGGTTATGAGTTATGACTCATTAAATACAGTAATGGTATATTGTCACAAATGATAAATAGAGCAAAAACTGGCTTTCCTGAAGAGTTGCAAAGAATAAATTATAAATTTTATACAGCCCAGTATTATATATAAGATTAAAATCAATTTTCAGTCCATTCGATTCTTTCCTTGTTTTCGAGCACAGTGAAGTCCTAAATATATAGTTAACATTTTAAATAAAAATTTGCAGCCTAAATTTAAAAAATAACTTTTGATTTTAAACTTTGAAAGCTAAATTCGAAGTTAAATATTAAAAATGAAACCTGAAAGTGTTATAATTTTTTTGGCAGTATACATAGCGGTTTGTTCTGCTGTGGCTCTGCCTGGCAAGAAATGTAAGTTACCTCATGTCATTTTAGTAATTATTTAACTAAAAAAACTTATTTCACTTAACAGTTTTATCCGCCTTTACTCCGTCTACCTTACTGATTTTGTTACTAGCTACTGAGTTCATTTTCTCAAAATATTTGTCATGTGTGTCGAAGGTCCTCTAGGTGTTGAATATCAAGACCAGTGCAATACTTGTCACTGTGATCTAACATCAGGAAGAAGCGTTTGCACATCAATGGCTTGTGGGGTTCAGTTGGATAAAAGTAAGACTAAAAAACTAACAATTATTTTTTGTTCGCTAGAAATTCAATTGGCACAGCAAAAATCTCTATATCTTTAACTCATATTGAAACAATTTTATTTGCAGTTAAATGTCCTAAAGGTGAAAGCTATTACGATGGATGCAATAACTGTAACTGTAATCCATCGACGGGAATCTCTTCTTGTACTAAAAGAGGATGTGCCATCAGAAAACCGTAATCAGAAATTTCAAAAAGTTATTCGAAACTTAGAAATTGTTTTCTTCGGAGTTATAAACATTTAACATATATCAAAAATTATTGATTTGCGTCTTCTAAACCATTGTTAAATGACAATGCTTTTAAGGAATTATTAATCATTGTTAATCATATGACTTCTTGACGAAAGCGAAAACGTTTTGGTTGTATTCTTTCAAATATTTCAAAATAAGTGATAAGCGTCAATAAAATTCTGGCCGTTGATTTTATTCTTAATAGTAGGTCTATCTATCTATGATACTGTCTATTTTTGTTTCATATCTATTATGTGTTATGTGCTCTACACAAAATATTTTTAAGTTTACTAATCTACAGGGTGATTTTGTAAAAGGTTCAGGTGTTTGAAACCTTGTAGCAATATAACCCGTGAACGGATTTTTCCGAA
>JAQFZZ010001180.1:0-12294 GCA_034696405.1 Isotoma caerulea
AACTTTTTAATATAAGTTGTGGGGTTGAGAAGGTGCGGAAATTAATATATCTTTTAGGAGGGCTTGCTCTTTTAATTAAAATAAAGAGTGGGTATCAGATATACGGGAAACGAAAAAGATACAATTTTCATGAGACAATTTAAATCTAATACCGAAATAATTGAAGCCATATTTGTGCCTTAGCTTTGCTTACGTGTATTCTTAAAATCTTAAAGGGTTGAGTATGTTTTACTGTTTCGGTCATAAATATACCAAAAAATCCGGCAACCATTACATCTGCATTTGCACAATAGTACAAATGGCTTTTAAATCCATTGAAAATCTCTGTTCATTAATGATGCAAAGATAAAGCGTAGAAATTAAGCCAAGAGGGGTCAATTCATATTAGGCGAAGGGTCGCGTGTGTTATTGTGGCTTCATTCAATGTATTCATAAATTAAAGGAAGTGTCTTCTTTTGTCCTAGAGATGCATTTGAGGTCGGAATGAAATGAATCATCCATTTGTCATACAAATTAGACATTCGGCATCCAGAGTCTCTTGTCTATTTTATTCTGATAATTTTTAATGAAGAGGATAGTTGCTGAGCTGCAATATATCGTTGAATATAGTTAAATATGAATAGCCATGCAATTCGAGGATTTATTTACTACCAGACCAGAACCACTACTAATATCAAATCGCTGGCGTCGTCCAAAATATTTTGAATTTGAATGAGTTTTCCTCGAGGGGACTTCACACCTTTTGTTTCCATCAGCCCTCCTGTCAAGATTTATTGCTCATTTGAATTCGTCTTTGTCGTTTTACCAGCAGGCTTGCCACAACCATTATTGCTACTAGTCTATAAAATTAAAAGTGCGTTTGTTATATTATGTCTGTAGCTAATGTATCAAATTAGAATTTAAAAAAATTTATAATCCATGCTCAGACACAACCACATTTAATTCCACTAGAGCTAAGAGTTTCATTACAATTTATGAAGTTTATGTATTGAAGGCTGTGCATTCATTCAGATAATTTATGAGTTTTTTAAAAGCGTATTGATTGTTTTGAATTAAATTTGTATTTGTGCTAATGATGATTTATTTACAAATACTTTTCCTTCACTAAATAAAGCTCAAATATGTTGATGAAACTGCTGTCTCATATAAGAATGTTGTGGTACTTTAAAAGTAACATTTTCTTATTGAAATATATGCATTTAGTTAGAGGAAGCCTCCTACTGGCTGTCAGTCAGTAGGATGTCTTTCATATATTTTGATATTTTGTGAGAGTCATCCTGTTTAAAATTCTGAGAATTAAAATGATGCTATTATATGTATTAATGATTACAACATTTACTTGGCGTATTAGAACATCATTATTTTAGTAAGAATATTTGCTTTTTACGAACTAGTAGTTTTAGACTTGTTGGGGAAGGATCAAGGATCGTAAATATTCTTTATTAATGAAGTCGTTAAGAGTAATTTTTTTAGAAAAAAGTCTTAAGTAATATTTGTTTAATTTCGTAAATTCATCATTTGAACATATTTAAGGGTGAGGCATCGTGCTTTTGAAGGTGATCAAGTAAGTGCAGTTGCCTGTTGCAAATAAGTTGATTTGACTTCTGAGTGAGTCGATTAAAGTTAGAAGACATTTATCTTCCATGAGACTTATTCTCGTCATACGTGGTTAGATTTAGTAAAATACAAAGATAGATAGGGATACAATAGAGTAGTTAAGTTTTCAAGGGTGAAATCAGAATCTGCAAGATTGCAAGAAAATTAGTTACTTCACCCAGGGCTATTTTAGCTCCGGTTTTACGAGCCTTTTCTGTCTGGCAGTAGTATGTGTTTAGTTCAAAGTGTGCCAATTCTGGATTTGATTGCTTTTTGCTTCTAGGCTTTCAGTTTTGGTATTTAGTTTTACGATACACTTATACTTTCTATGTGCTTCGAAATACTAAAATGCATCCACGTTGACCGTGAACTTAACAGGTCACGGAGGATAAAAGTAGATTAACAAGGCCATCAGGTTGTGTATATTTTATTATTATTTGAAATTAATTTTAATTTACTTAATATTCTTTATTTCTTGAAACCCTGTCGGTGGTTAAGTTTTGCTAATTTTATACTAAAGTGAATTTTTGGTGGTTTTGGTTTGTTTTCGTTGAATTAACAGCTTCACACGCCAGTACCATTCAGCCAATTCACACAAGTCCATCAGTCCGTTCCATTTCAGCCGTATTCTGGTGGTTATCAGCAGCATCCACATTCACAATATCCATCTTCTGGAGGAGTTCCTGGGAATCCGCCAATTCGAAATCGAAATCCTCTAAGTGCCCAAGCGGGGATGCCAACTTATCAAAATATTAATTATCAACAGATGCAACATATGTCTTGGCTGGAGGCGGACTCTCCTCCACCTTTACCCCCGCGATTGCACTCGCAAATCGCTTACCCACTCCCGGAGTACCCTCCTAGCCCTTTAACGGGTAGCTACCCATCACCACCCCCAACATACAAATCACCTTCTTCTTCTTCCATTTCTACTAGTTCTTCCTTTAATAATCATACTGGTCACAATTTCCAGTCAACTTCCACTAACCACGATGTAAGTATTTTATTTTGACCCCACCAACCAGGTTAACCATGTAACTTGTAACCACACTTATTTTTGTTTCATTATTTTTTTTCTTGAGTTTCTTTGCTGTTTCCTTTCGTGCTATAATTAATGCACAAAATCATCTACAGCTGTTGTTAATAATAGAGTTGTCTATGTGATTTTGACAAATTGGATGAATGAATTCAGTGATTAAGTAAGCGTCTGGCTGAAAGCGATTTAGAAGCTACTAGGAGATGTTATGATGTATGATGTGGTTTTCTGTCAGATGTGTTTGCTGGGAAGTGATCGATCGCTTGAGAGATTGAGCGTATAAAATTACTCGGCAGATACATCCGAAGTCATTTGATATCTATCGTTTCATCGTTTCTGACTTGAAATGTTGGATTTTATATATAGTAGCTTTTAAAGTCTGTAGTAAAAAATAGGTTTGTATAATGAATGGTTTAATGTTCAATTGGAATGAAAATGAAATGTTAGATAGAAAGATTGGCTAAAGTCATACCGAAAAGATGAACTTGATGTTATTCAATGTTTTGATTATATGAATTTAGATTTAGATCAAGAGACATTATTCTAATGGGTAATATTTTGATGTCAGAAGTCAGCGAGAACCAGAGAAGGATTATTTTCGACTGGTTGAGTTTTTCATATAGGGAAAAACATTTTATACAATAACATATAGAGATAGATTGCGAATTTGTTTAATCCATTTGGGAGTTTTATTTAATATTTTTGTTGTATTCTTTTGATGCAGATGCTAAGTAAAACAAGCAATTCGAGTGGGTCAAGTGGTCACAGTCAGCAGCAGACACATCATAGGGCAAAATCCAGTCCAGATCCTGTGTCAATGCAAAAAGTGCTGAATGCTGAAGGTAATTTTTAAGACATTTGAAGTAATCATTGAAGTCAAGACAAAACAAAACTAATAACTAAACCTTTCTTAGGATTAGCGTTTGTTAAGAATGTTAACGGAAAAATTACTGTTATAACTTATTAATTAACAAAAAAGTACACTGTTTCTTATAAGATAAATGTAGTTTTAACGTGTGCGATTGTTATTGTCTTTAAATAACGAGAGAGAGGGACCCTATTTCTACTTTGTGACCAACAACACTAAAGTGTTGAGTCTTGATAAAGTTCGTGACTCACAAATTATTGTTTGTAAAAAGAAATCGGTATTTGGCGATGAATACAACAATCGTGTTTATGCAAAAGTCTATCCTTGTTTATTTAAGTGTTGAATACAAAATTGTAATTGTGTTCATGGATGAGCATTTATTGCTTGTATCGAAGTACAAATGATTTACATTTAATAGTATGTTAGTAGTGTTGTGTTATTAAAGAGTCGGAGAGATTTATAACATTAATATTCTAATTATGTGTCTCGTTGTACGTGAATTTTCCAGGTTCCAAAAGGTCCGACTCATTTAGCGATTTGAGTAAGAACAGTAATTCAAGATCACGTACGTCTGGCGCTTGGGATTCTGTTGACTCAAATCATTTAAGTCCACCTGGGAGTCCTCCGCCACCTTATGGAAAGTTTGGTTACAGAAATGACCATGAAAATAGCAATTCCACTGCTGATAACCATAATTTGAGCAACGTAAGTTAACTATGTGAATAAAATGTATGTACCTAGTTAATTTCAAGAGGAATTATTTATTTGTTTTTATTTTATGTAGGTGAGCCTTTCTTCAAATGATAAAGGAAACCACGGCACAATTCCTATAAGATCAAATAAGTTTTCTGCTGTGGACATAATTGCAATGGAAGAAGACGACGGCCTTTTCTCCAACGAGCCTATTACAGTACCTGTAAGTTTTTGTCCAAGAGATCAAGCAATTCTTGATGTCAAGCAAGTGTAAACTCCAATTTGCAATTTTTGCAATTAATTAATGTTTTGATATTGTATTTAAGAGTATATCAGGATTCCATGGTCCATACAGCAGTCTTTCAAGACTTCTTGAACATAACGCACATTTGGCTGTATTTATTAATTATGTGATAGATAATAGAAGAGATCCTAGTAGTTTGGTAAGTTCTAGTCTTCTGGTATACTCTACATTGTTGTGGATGTATTGAAAGTTTTATTGAATGTGTTTGATTTATATTTAGCTTTTCTACTTAATTACCGGCTTCGATATTGAAGAAGGCAGTCTAAAGGAGATGAAAAGATGGGGTTACGAAATTCACTCAACATTTACCGCACCAGGAGCTGTAAGATTTGCGACAAAATTCCTGAAATTGATTAACAGTAGGCATTTAGGACTAGCAATTGAAGTATCCTAATTTCTTAAATTCCAGCCTCTTATTGTTCCCAACGTGGACGAAAATATTGCAGCTGAAATCGATGATGCATTGTTGCACGAAGTTGACAAAGAAGAAATGATGAGACGAGTGCGTTACAAATTGGTTTTTTATCGTTCAAAAGAAATTCCAATGGTATTTCTAGACTAATTTCGGTTGTTTCCTTTGAGCAGGTCTTTCGTAAAGCTCGAAACAAGGCGAAAGAAGAGATTAACAAGCAGCTTGAGGAATTTTGTAACAAAAGAACAGCCGGGTTAGGCAGCATGTATGGTCCACCAGATAATCAGCTTGAAGAAAGTCTACATGATAAAGTGAAAGAGCTTCGGATTGTCGAAACTTATCTTGTCCCCAGAGTAGAACAGTTCAAGTGAGTAATCAATTTTTGTCCAATAGGTTTTTGTTCTAAAAATATATTTAAAATTTCAAAATTAAATTTCGTAAATTTTTTTGCAGTTCTGAGGTCGATAAAAACTGCGATGGACGAACGTTCGCAATCATGATAGTAGTAGCAACTATGATTGTCAAGCTATTTGGGTTAAGAAACCATCCGAATTTAAATTTTATATTAGAGAAGCACGGCAGCTTTGTTTCGAAAGACAAGTCAATGAGATCAAGATTTACTAGCAAACCTAAAAAGGTATGGCTCAATAGAAATTTTGTATGCGTAAAAAGATTTAAACTTACAATTAGAAATAAGGTGTCTAAATATAATAATATAAACGAAATATACCTTAAGATTGCCCACAATGGTCATCACTTCGTCGTCCAGTGTTATTCATCTTATACAGAGTGCAACGTTTGTTCAAAGCTATTATGGGGTATCGGTCCACAAGGTCAACAATGTGTTGGTAAGTTGATTGTTATTTTACCCTCAAATGTAGTTAATTGATATCAGTATTATTACCAAATGAATTTATTTATGCTATGTTATTTTTCTTGTTCCACAGATTGTAATTTGAATATCCATCGAAGTCAAGATACGTATCGGACACATAACTGCCTCAATGAAATTCAAGACACATGTCTCGGAACTAATCAGAAGAAAGACAAAGCGAACGATAAGTTTCGAAGGTTTAAAGAAAGGATTCGTCCTGAAAAAGATGCAAAGAAAAGGAGTAGCAATCTGAGTAAGCATTACTATTACATAGCCAAGTTTCCCTTTCTGTAAATTTATGAAATGTGCTTGCAATTAATGACATCAATTAATTGATTTTTTTCCAAATCTTAGTTAAGAAACTGCCAGATGAAACTAGTATGTGGGGAGGTTCTTTTGGTGAAGCTGACTCAGGTAAGCATCATACCGGTTTTTCTTAATATTTGCTTTTAAAGTGTGGCACGTTGCATATCAAGGCTTCGTCAAAAGCCTTCCAGAATTATAGTCATCCCTACAACAAGCAAGCATTTTCCGAGAGAAGGTTACACTCGTGCAAAACCTTTATTAAATGATTCGCATACCGATAGAAAGTACAGAATAACCTCTAACGTTATACCATACTGGTCTGAAATACTACTACAAAAATATTTCTATTACATTACGAAGTTTTTCATGCAAAATTCTCAGCTTGTGATTTCCACGTATGCGAATTCATGAGTTCAATCTTCACCCATGACTTCGCTCACTTAGTTTTTTCGGATGAATGCAAGTCTGGGGCTGGCATTTACTTATGATTTAGGTCCGGGCATTATGATGATTTCTTTTGCAAATGTGTCTACTTTATGTTAAGAGTTCTTTATTATTGTATAATAATAATATGAAAATACCTCATTGTAGATTCAGGTCACTTGACTCAGGTGTGCTTGGTTATACTTCGTGCGTCATCCATTTTAGATGAGATTCAGTTAGATTATGCAAGTAGTTTTTCTTTCCTTTTTTACTCGGTACTTGTGTTACATTATATCTGTCGAAATTATCATAGGATTATTGAACCTGTTATGCATTAAATAGTGTACCAAGCCCTACGGTATTCTTACATTTGCATTTAAGGATTGAGAATAAAATCTATGTACGAGATTTACAAATATTATAACTAAATGTATCATCAGACCGCTATAAAAAGAAATGTCTTCTAGTCCAGTTATCTTCTTAATGGCAATATTTATTCTGAGGTCAGATTCTGATGTCTTTTATCCGTGAAATGAACATTACAATAATATTTTATCATCCTCATTGAGTTACATATTCTTGTCGCTAGATTGGTCGTTACTGTCGTTAGTAAGTGACGCAATCATACGAAATATAATTTACCTATTTAACCTTTCTTCTATCTTAGGAACGGTCGGTATGTACATGTGTGTGTAAGTACGTAAACTGTTGACCGAAAAGTTGGGAAACAACTGTTTAAATAATTCATAAAGTTCGCTTTCATTCCTTGTCAACTCATAGTTGGTGACTTGGAAAATTGTGAAAGTCAAATATCTTACTTATGGACCTAATACTCATTAAAAATAGAAGTGACAGACCGAATGAAAGAAAGTCAATTTAAATTTTTTTGAACGTCGTTTACCGACATTTACCACTCTTTTCACTACTTTAGTTTATGGGGACTGTATATTTGTTGTCTTTGCTTTGTGATTGTAAATGAAGACTAAAAAAATTCCCTGTACAGTGGTACTAGAGGATTTCTAAATTCATGATAGTTAGTCAATATGATATCATAACTTAGGTAATTGATTCCACCCGGATTATGGTTGCATTATGGTACAACCGGGTATAATTTTGGTTTCTGACGTAGAAAATAAACGTAAAGTGGCATTCGAAGCCTTGAAAGCTGACTGGGTGTTCTGTAAGATTAATGATCTTTTGTTCCATCCATAATGATATAATATCGTAATCGCAAAGGAGGGTGAGAGATATCTATCTAAACGGTGGAAACGCATTTTCTCCTGAAATTTCGGTTGAATAGAATTCTACTTTTTTCTTCTTATCCTTGGTATTTTAAGCTTTTTGGTTTTAGTTTCGGGGTTGATAAAAGATTGTCTCCAAGAAAGGACCCTCACTTCCTTCTTAACATTAAGAATAGTGTCTTAGCCAACTTTGTAAACGTAATATTGTTATTATAGCTTGATATCTTTTTTGTCTTGGGGTAAAGACACAATGGATTATTAGTAAGGGTACTACACTTGTAGTTGTACACTAAGTTCTATGAAGAAAGAAAGAATACAAGTGCGTCCTCCGTGTTATTATTCTTATTATTATCGTCAGTATCAGTAAAAAATATCTGTAGTTAGAGAACTGACTCAATGTATTGTATGCGTGTTGTATATGTTGTTTTATGTGAAAATTTCCTTTTCCCCTCGCAATGTTCTTAAGAAACACGGAAACCCAAAGGCAATGAAGATACAAAAGTAAAAAGGAAAGTGGAAAGTCTTTCTTGATGATTTTTCTTTCCCCTGTTGGTTTCCTCTTTTCTTGTGTGTGTATATTGCATTGGACGAATTCATTGCTTAGCCAGAGCTGCAATGTAAAAAGTAAGCCGGTGTAAGTTGTAGTAGTAAAGTAAGGATTTTCGGTTTGGAAACAGCAGAAGCCGGGTAACTAGTAGAGGAGGGTAGAACTGGAAGAGGTAAGCCCAACCGGGTCCTAGTGTTTTGGATCGAAGAGGGAAAGACGAGGCGCTTGTGCATTTTGTATAGAGAAATAGTTGATAGTAAACTGTCTTCTTCCCTTTTGGTACAATTTGGACCTAGACTGACGGTGGTCATATCATCGTATCATTGCAACTCTCTTCTAGCACTCATATCATATCTTTAGTGGTGTGGGAAAGCAATAGAAGTAACTCAAGAAACATAGTAGTAAGTCAGTTTCAGTAGAAGTATATTATTGCATTGCAGTTTGGATTGCATACAAAAGGGAGATACGAAGAGGTCGTCCAAGAAGTAAAAGTTGCAGAAGGGAAAGCAGTTAGGTAGTGGCAGTGGCACCACTCGAACCGTATAGGGTGACAGCAGAAGTAGAATGTGAAGGGAGAAAAGTGACAGGGAAAGAAATAAAAGCTTTTTGGTCCCGGAAAGATCTCTCTTTTTGCGTGAATCTTGTTTCTTGTTCAAGAGGTCCAGAGTCACCAGAGCAGACCAAACCATATCGGGTCGTCGTGTTGTAGTACTGTCACGACTTATCCTAGAGTACTGACTTAACTAAAAATTTGTAGTTGTACCATATTCTAGGTATTTTGTTTGTTCGTTAGGCAAGATATGATACCAGAGCTATCCATTGTACTTGTACCCTCCCGATCCAAAATCAGTCAGTTGCAGTAGGTATTGGTTTTTGTGGTACTTTTCTCGGTGAAATGTGGGCTGCCCAAAGACCGACAGTTGATTTGAAGAGAGAAAGTATAATGCTGTAGAACGACCTGCTACGAAACTAACCTCACCAGGAAGGGAAAGTAAAACACCAGTCAATAGTGTACAGTGTGGGCAGTTGGGGTTTTAAAGACTGACTGACTAGAAAGTTGGAAACTACTTATTCTGGACGTAATATTTATTTGAAATAAATTCTGAGTACGACTGCCTTCCGAGTTATTTGTATCAATTCTGAGTAAAACTACCTTCCTTTTGGGTAGTGAATTACTGAAGACTGGAAAGCACTGAAATTCAGTGAGAATTAGGTTTATAAGTATCATCTTTGGTGACCTTCTTGACATAAAATGTGACTTTTCCACAGAAGTAATAAATCAAACTTAGCCATAATATCATCTGACAAGGCCCTATAACCTCCTTCTTTTTTCCAGTACTACTGACTTCAACTTCTTCACAGAAAGGCACACAGTAAACTTGACAGCAGAATCGGATTACCTATGTTTCTGCTCCATCATCAACGGCTAGGATTTTGCAAAGCGAAACATTTCCATTCTTCTTTAACTACCGTTTTCTGTGAGGCTCTTATATTAAATTGGCATATTAAATAGGAACAAAAATAAAAAAGACTGACAACTGATTAATTGTGGCTAAGTTTAGTACTTCAATTGTATAAATGTTCATATTATTATTATTACTAAAGCTAAAATGTAAACCTGTTGGCTGGTATTCTGGTATTATTAAGGATTTGAGAGGCTGACAAAAAATAGTATAATTTTTGCTTATATACAACAAACAACACGTAGCGAAATATTTTCATTGCAAAAGTTTCACTTATTACCATGTTTTGAGAAAATGAGGCTAAAAATTGATTGACAATTGAAGAATACAATAATACAGAGAATAATTGTACTTGATACGTAAATATTTAATATCAAAATTAGCCAAGGTCGATTAAAAATTTGTGTAGTATATTACAAATGAATTCACATGCATCTAGTAACCTCAAGACTACAACTGTGGCACGTCAGTTTTGATAAAATTTATAGAGGAAATAATCTGCATGTAGAGATGATTATAAAGAACATGAAATGATGGTTAAAAAGTACTAAGGATTTGTATTGAGTAAGTAACATTATTATGACATGACAGGGTAAAACCGCATGTATCTATCTATCAGATATATCTTATTACTTACTTCTGCTTCGTTAACGAAATTCATGGACATTCAAGCCGTCATTTTTGTGCATAATATTTATAAATTGATGTGATGATGAAGTAGAAGAAATATAAATGGTAGTGAAGTTATGTTTTAATATTTTAAATAAACGAATAAATTCTCATCTTGTCAAGGTGAACTAACTAAAGGCTACGACTATCATATTCATAATTCATATTCAACACTCGCCATTTACAGCAGTTACATCATACTCAACCAACATAAGATATAAAGATCTATACAGAGAGACAGAAATAGAGATGCATAATAATTTGCTTCAGTCTCTATTTACTTAATACAAGTCCAATTCATTAAAACTAATATCAGAGAATAATTTCTAAAGAGTTAAGAGAAGAGAGATGCAACTTGATATTATATAAATCCAGTAGGGATATAAAAAACACTATATTTTACATTCATCATCATAATGATGATAGACTGCTGGATTGAATTAAAATTGCAAATCGGTTGAGTTAAGATTGAGATAAGGAAAAAGACTGACTGTTCCCTGGAGACTAAAGATAATTGGTGCCATACGTTGAACTGGTGTACGTGTGTGTAATAAAATTACCTAACGTTTCTATTACCATTACCTATATTTTTACAAGATTGTAAAAAAGTAAATGTCGTGACTGTTCATAACTACGGCTGTGTGTGTGTCTTAAAAAGTTTAAAGATCTTATCAAAATCAGTGAAGATAATCAAAATCAAGTGAAGCGAAATCACATTGAGTAAATAGTAAATCATTACAGAGATAAAAAAAGTACATCGACTCGTACGTCACAAACTTCTCAAGAGTTTTATTCCTCTGTGGGTTAGGAGTAAAATCTACAGATACATGGGCAATTATAAATTGCTTAAAACTTTTTGAGATTCGAGTCTCAAATTCCCGAATTGCCCGAATCGGTTTTAACTCAAATCTTCTACTCAATAGGGATTAAATGTAAGTAGTTTCAAGTGCTCTGTACACATAAGACGAAAGTTCGGTATTGAACTTTACCCGGGTTTCTGTTAATTGTGAATCGAGAATTGACTTTGACTGACTGTCGGAAGGAAAAAGGAAGGAAGTTGTTAGGTTAAACTTGCTCTTACTTTATTACATACAAGACACACAATAAAGAAACTTTTAAAATAAACAACTGCTGGGTTTCGTTTTTCTTTAAAGTTGGAACTTTGCAAGTTTAAAAGAAAAAAAAGAATTTTTGGCTTGATGATCAAAAATCAAGCATGTCATGAAAATCTCAACCCTTGTGTTTTGTGCAAGACTATCAAACTAACTGACTAAGCTGAAACTGTGTATATGTCTATGTTTGAAAGTATAAGAAGAACTGATGAGGATGAACGTCCCAAGTTGCATCTAACCATTTAACATTTCACCTTGGAAATATTTAGAACAAGCCAAGTTGAATTTTTTTCTGGCCCCTGAACTTTACGTCGTTTAATCTGACTCATCTATATCATCACATTAGAAAAGATTGAGAGGAGAAAGAAGCTGTACAATCAAGATAGACAAAATCACATCTAGGATATCCAGATAAAATAAATTTGATTACTTGGTTAGGTTGGGATTTATAAATGAATGCAATGCAATTCTGAAAGGCAGAAACAACGAGTTTGTTTCGTTGCTTTACTTTTCTCGGATTTTACGAGTCAATTTTATACACTTGCGATTCTGATTGCATTACCGGGCAAGGTAGGGTTGGAACTTACTCTTGATGGAAAGTAGGAAGGAAACAGACATTTATTCGGGATTCGAGGATTTTATCTAACTTTGTTATAACTTAACTAACGCTTACTTGGCTTCTGTTAAATTTAAAAGTGTGGTGGGTCGGGAATAGAAGATTAGAAAAAATCAGACAGTTTTGTACAAAAA
>JAQFZZ010001181.1:0-12292 GCA_034696405.1 Isotoma caerulea
TTCCATGGTAACGAATATTTACTTTTACATTAAAATTTCTAATTGCTATGACCTTTGACCTTTCTATTTCAGCAACAAGTAAAGCTAGATGATTATGTAAAAAATTCCTCGCCATAGAATATTACTCTATGTATTAAGTTGCCTTTCCAGTCAAAGACGTAATAAAAATTCAAATGCATTCATTCAGCTTTTGGCCGTTTTTGAATACATTTCCTGACTTTTAATAATCTGCAATTCCCTTGCCAAATCTCTTATCTTAGCCACAATGTTAGATACATACTTATCAACACATTTCATAACTCTTGATACCCAAAGTATCTGATATTAATCCCAGAGAGACAATCAGAAAGTAAATAAAATATACTGTTGATGCATGCATGTACAATTTGGTTGTAATTTAAAAGAATCATAAATAAATTACTCCGACGCCTCTGCATCAACATGATGTCTCAATTCTCTCGAGTCCATACAACACCATCATCATGCACCATTCACGATACAATACAATACAGAGAGAAACATTTTTAATATATATGTTGCACTTTACATTCATATTTTTTATAGCTGCTAGACTTCCAACTTCTCCAGTTTACTTTCATTTCTGCACAATGCAATTGCATCTATCTCAGGTAGAGTTTGTTGAGACATGATTTCCATAAAAATTTTACTAACCAGATACACACAGACCATAATTATCATAATATGGGGGAAGGTGTATCACCCTTGCGGTGGCATATGCACTATGCAGTATTTTATTTATCTTATCTCTCTATTGTAAACCACTCAAGCAGTTTCTTTTTAAAAAATATCCCCCGTTACGGCAAAGAAGCACTTAAGTTGTCTTAGATTCCCAAGAGCATCAGAAGGTATTACAGGTAGAATTTAGCCTCTTATGGCTTTAAGATTTGGCAAAATTATGGCTTTCCTAAAGAAAAGATACAGAATAGAATACTAGCTTCCTTTGCATCTCACATACAATAAAACCGTAAATGAATAAATAAGTTAGGTAATAAGAAAGAGTTGCTGTGCTTGCGTGATGGGATTGAGAGAGAGATGAATCAATCCTAAAGATATAATATTATTATAGCTTGATTTAAGTACAAATAACCTGCCTGAGGATTTGCCTCTATTCTATATATTGAAAAAGAAGTGAGAAAGAGTCAGTAGAAAAGCAGTACAAATATTTAGATCTCTCATATGCAAGCCCTCTTCACACAAGATTCCTAAAAACCAGTCTCTATATGATTATAGTCATCATAGAACTTTTTAGGTCTTAGAAGTCTTAAGGAAACACCTGTGATTCGATGAATACTTGATGTGTGTCTGTACCTTACCACAAAAAAGTACCTTATACTTACGAACTTAAGTAGCAAGTTTGATAGACTACACATATAATAGTATAAGATATCAACAGTATAGAGAAAAGACTGCCGTAATCCTTCAAAACCTAGAAACCTAGTTTCCTTCCTATTACTACAATCTTCTTACTTACTATTTGTCTGGTTCAAGACTCTCATAACATTGTGAAAAAATCATGGAATAAATTGAATAAAATTGATTTAAAAATAATCTTCTGATCGAATTCAAATTCCAAGGTTGTATGCAGAAAAGGAACAAGTTCAAATTTACTAGGGAATAATTTAAGTAAGTTTTGAATTGAACCAGAGTAGGAATAATGAGTGTAGAAACAGAGACTCGAACAATTCTTTTTCCTAACTCTGGTCATAATGGACCCCCAGTAGAACCTCATTATGAAGACAGATACCTTCACATCTTTGAGTTTGAAAAATACGACCATACACCATGGCACGATTGGATGCACCGGAATTGGAATATAAGTCTGTACGCATCAGGGATCTACGTGATTTTGATATTTCTAGGCCAACATTTAATGAAAAATAGAGAGCCCTTCGAGCTGAGAAGATCTCTTCTCCTTTGGAATGTCTCACTCGCTTTATTTTCAGCCATGGGATTTTTACGCTCCATTCCGGAACTTTGGTATGAGTGGACTGTCTCTCCCATTGGAGGAATTCAGAGATCTGTCTGTTTTGCGTAAGACTACCACTTCTTTTTCTCCGAATATATACATAATAATAATATTCCCCCCTGAGAGAATAAAGGGATTTTACTCCAAGTTGAAAAGAATGCTTGGAAACTTCTATTCATGCAATTTAAAATACAACGTGTACAAAAAGGTTTCACAGAGCTTTTAAGATTTGGACCTGGCTCTCTTTCATAAGACGAATAAATTGTAGAATGTCGGATTGAATTCCGATGAAAAGAAATGAATAATATCTTGGTTTTTTTTGTACAGAGATAATCACAACATTGCAACATCACTCTGGGGACTTCTTTTTGCCTGGTCTAAGATTTTAGAATTTGGAGACACTGCTTTCATCATCCTGAGAAAGCAAAAGCTGATTTTTCTGCATTGGTAAATCATTAGTTTCGTTTCTCTGAGAGATTCTTTTAAAAAATTGTGGAGGTGGAACCAATAATCGACAGGATGCATTTGCTTGAAAACCACATTAAAAATACATTCCACCTCTGATGCTACAAAGTAACCTTGTTAATTTTGAATGTCTTTTCTTTTATGCTGGACAAAAATCCGTGGGCCACAAAGCACAAAGCGAAGTGCATAGCGACCATATGGGGAAAAGTTTAAAAGCATATAGTTTGATTTAACGTAATTTTTCACTTTTTAGGTATCACCACGTAACTGTGCTGATTTATTGTTGGTTTGCTTATTCAGCATGTAAGACAATTTAAAAATATCCAGAATTTAACATAAATATTCCCATCTGTGATACAAATTAATGTTTACTCTTCCAATTAGACGATCCTTCCAGTAGGTGGTTTTGCACAATGAACTATGCTGTTCACATGGTATGATTATGATGGCTTTCAATTTGACTTTTTTTGTACAAATGTATGAATTACTAACAGAATTTAATGAATGAACCATATGAATTGAAAAAACTGTATTTTTAAATTTCCAGACTATGTACACCTATTATGCCATGAAGGTAAGCACCACGTTGAAATGAAATTACATCTAAAAAGGAATTTGCTTTTAAGACCATAAATTAAATGATTTCCCCTTTTCAATATTAGGTACTCCATATCAAGATTCCCAAGCATATACCAATGGCTATAACTATTTTCCAAATAATGCAAATGGTTGTTGGAGTAATAATTAATGTGAACACGTATTATATTAAATGTAAGACATTTACAAATATTGATGGTTTAAACAGGAAAAAATTATCATTGAAGACTAACCTCAACCTATACATTTTTTTATTTTTATAGTATCCGGTCAAGATTGCAAACGACCAATTAGCAACATTCATCTAGCATTTGCAATGTATACGACTTATTTCATGCTTTTTGCTAATTTCTTCAGAAAAGCGTACTTAAAGAAAAATAGGAAATTGAAGTCGCAGTAAGTAGCAAGAAATGCCGTGGATAAAATTCAACGCTGAATCGCTGATTAGAAATAAACGAGCTCACTTCTGCTATATGAAATCGTATAGCAGTGCAAAGAATTAATAGTGATGTCAAATGTCATATAGAATTAAGAAGAAACTATTTATTTGTAGTATTAGACAGCAAAGAGCTATTTTTGTGAACATGCTTTATTGTTAAGATGATTTTGGAATGGAAGTAAACAACTATTTGGAGAAATTGTGATTGTTGAATTATGCTTGCATGGCAGTAAACAGTAGTTGTGTTTTGTTGTGCATTATGCATATTTTACCTCGTACAATTTCTAAGAATTTCAAACTCTTTTTTTAGCATATGCAATTTTTTCCTTTTATTTTTCATTAAAAAATTGTTTTTCCAGATCGAATGTTCTAGAATCATGGATTTTTATTACAAGGTCAGGAAAATAACTAACTTTTACTTTGTAGAGCTTTGTAGAGGTTGAATACGAGATAATGTAAAAAAGATGAGCAAATAAGTTTTAGATTTGATTTACGGGACAAAAACCAGTTTAATATTTCGTATTGAAAACATCAATAAATTCATGTACATTTACTAGAGACAGCATATGTATGGTATCAAATCCTAAAACCAATAATAATTTTAAGCATAAAAATAAAGGTGCATCATAAAAACTTACTTTTATTCTATTATGAATTTTGAAACCTAATCTTTACGCAGTGCCAAAAATCATAGGATTTTTTCATTCAAATGAAAATACCAATTACTTATTTTAATGAATTAAACATAAAACATTTGTGCAACATTTTATTGAAGATTTATTGAAGAAGTTGCAACAGACAGAATGCAAAGAATTCCAGAAATAAACTATAATCTAGCATGCCCTTCTGACATACGTGTGTACTAATTAAAATTACACAGACCACGCAATAGAAGAATAGAACGCCTTTAAATTAAGAAATTATAGCAATGAAAAGTTACATTACCTATTTGATTTCCAATAAAATTTGAAAATGTGACAAGCAAATCTAAATTTTGTTTGCTTGTTTAGTTTTTGGTCTGTTTTCTATTATTCCATTAGCAAATCAGCAAAATGGATCACTTAATGCCAATTTGAAACTAAATGAAACCCTTTTTCACTATACGCACGGAATAAAAAAGTGCCGACTTGCATAATTTATTTTTAATTACTGACTGGTGGGTAGAGTGATATTAGATGTAATATGTATTGTCAATACCTTTAACTTTGACATGCTGGCATATTTTGAGACGATGAGACTTTAGCTGACCTTTGCTCATATTAAAACTTATGAGTGAAATTAAGAACAATATTTATTTAAATTATAATTAAGGAGTATTGCGGATTCTGTTTTTAAATGTTTCAGAACTGGAAGGTATAAGTAAGTCAAATATTCAAGGCTACTTTACAATTTCCCTTCCCATACATTAAAATTATCTCCAAAATTCTCATCTAAACAACCCAGTTTGTTAAATAACCATTAATCCATTGAGAGAAAAACAAACAAAAACAACATGAAAATATAAGAAGGACCAAATTCACATTCTTTTGCCCTTGAACACCCTGTGCGATAAACGTGAGCCTGTAGTATTATGCATTACTTACTTACAAATACAAACAAACCCTAATTTAGTAAGGATTATGCCAATGCAATTCAAGTGATCCCTTTCTAAATAAATAAACCATTGTAAAATGGACATAAATAAGGAGCGAAAGATAGGATGTGTAAGGATTTGTAAGGATTTGTAAGGATATGTAAGGATTTGTGAGGAGCTGTAAGGATTTGCAAGGAGTTGAGGGGGTAAAGAGTAAAGAAAGAGTAAACAGGTGCAGAGATGCAAGAGTTTGGCTATTTGAAACAAATATGGTTTATTTAAAACTTTTTGGGATTATTTGAAACGAATTGGGGCTATTTGAAACGAATTGGAGCTATATGAAACTATTTGGGACTATTTGAAACAAATTGGGGCTATTTGAAACAAATTGGGGCTATTTGAAACAAATTGGGGCTATTTGAAACAAATTGGGGCTATTTGAAATCATTTGGGACTATTTGAAACAAATTGGGGCTATGTGAAATCATTTGGGACTATTTGAAACAAATTGGGGCTATTTGAAATCATTTGGGACTATTTGAAACCATTGGGGTGTCATAGAAAGGAAGCGGTCAAGGAGGAGAAGCAATATCGAAGAAAAAAATATTTTCCCTATCTTTAACATTGAGTCAAAATTTTGACCTTTTTTCAGGCCCTTTGGGATTTTCATAGGATGACTATGATTCAAAGAAAACATGGGATGGTGGAGAAGAAGTAATTTAAAAAAAATATTCCCTATCTTTAACATTGGGTCAAAAATTTGCCCTTTTTATTGTGACCTTGAGGGTGGTCCTACATAGCCCATCTACGAACTCATCCAAGCAGTGGGGGTCTAGAACATGTGTACCAAGTTTCATTTTGATATGTCAATCCGTTCGAGAGTTATCGTGTCCACGGACGGACGGACAGACAGAAAAACGGACAAAATGTTCTTATAAAGTAGCTTTCGCTCCTTAATAAATTGTTTAGACAAAATGAAATGAAAGTATCTTATGCAGAAGTCAATGTTTATTTCCGTCCTGTAGGGTTCGAAAACAAAAAAAATAAAAACATATTGATTTAGTGACCTTTAAAGATTTAAATACGTAATGCAATAAACAAATTACACGTTTTCCATAACTATAAAAGGCAAGTCCGGTTTTACGACAGACATCAGTTCTCTCACACTACTACTAAATATCACTAAAAATTTCCTCTATTTCACAATCCAACAGAAAAAAAATTAAAAATGAATACGAAGGTGAGTTTTCATTTTCAAACATTGCAAACTTTAATTTCGGATAGAAATTTAAAAACACATAAGTTTCTGATACAAGCGCTTAACTTAATGTTTTCTATATTTTGACAGATTGCAGTAATCGTTTTGGCACTAGCTACGTTAGCTGCTGCTAAACCATACAATGCACGACACCGTTCCACAGCCGCTGCTCCAGTAAAGAGCTATGGCCAACATGTCAGCGCTCCAGCCCCAATTCCAGTTCATCATGAACCAGCTGAGGTTGAAGTTGAAGAAGAGCCAGTCCAATACAAGACAGCTGTCAAAACGGTTGCACGACCATCCATCCGTGTTATGGAACGTGAACCCGCTGTCTCCAACTATGCCTCAAACAGCTATGGATCTTCATCCGTCGCTACTAAAAGCAGCGCAGACAATGAACGTATTACTGATGAACAGAACAAGAATGCCCATTACGCTTTCGGATCTGCCATCGATGATGGTATCATGGATCACTCTCATGTCCGACAGGAAACCCGAGATGGATTAAAGGTATTTTAAAAATCAACATTAAATACCTCTAAAATGGAAAAAATTGTTACAATTACAACAATGGCCTATATGAATGTTTTATTTGCTTGTAGGTTGAAGGATCTTATGCCTACAGTGACGGTTATATCAAGAAGGTTGTCAACTACGTTGCTGACGAAAATGGTTACAGAGTCATCAGGTATGTTTCATTTGATCCATTTATAATGTTACAGCTTTAAGTTTCTTTTTTAATTGATTAATAATATTTAACTAACTAATTATTAGCGAAAACACCGAGTCAATCAGCGATAGTGGCCCAAAAACCGATTTGGTTAATGGAAAGGCTGATGTCCACACTCAAATCAGTGGAGTTGATAACCAATACTCTGTCTCTGCCCAGGAAATCCGCAGTAACATGAGGAACACCGATATCAAGCAGCAATAAATTTTCGAACTTTGTTTTAGTCAACTGAATATGCGAAAAGTGGATTTTGTAAAACATTTGATGTTTTTGAGTAATAGGCTGAATTTTATATAAATGCACGAGTTTGAATGATAATAACCCTACGAAAATGTTCTTATGCACAAACTAACTTGAATAAATAAAGCACATTGTAAACGGCAAATATTATCCATCGCAGTATTTTATACATCTTGTTAGATTCTAATTGTAAGTCATAATTCATAATTCTGAAAAAATACTTCTAAACAATAATTTATACAGTTAAGAGTATATTTTGAACATCAAGACTTTTATTTTCGAGATTCCAGTCCCACAACATTTAAACATATTTAGAATAAGGTAAATTTTCATCAACATATGCATCAGATGTCACTGATTTAACTATTCTCAAATTCTCAAACTACAGACAATATAAATTATTACATCATTTAAGAGCTACACTACAATTTAACTTTTAACTAATCTGATTTACTGACTAGACAAACTAAATATCAAGCTTAGGGTAGAGGTATCATATTATCCTTGCAAATAGAGATTATTAGAGAACAACAAAATAATGTTTGAATATTCTTTTAAGTTTGTTATCCATATTCCATCAAATGATTGACATTCTCATGATACTGATTTAATTTGAAACACCTAAAACATCAATGGACAAACTCTGCAGACACGTTTCAATACGAGTTTTTCTAATCAAGTTATATAGGAACTCTACAGATACAGATATACAGACATTAATACTATAAGGATCACCATGCTTGATTTTCACGGAATAGAATGTATTTCGAAAAAAATATATATCTAGTAACCTAATGGAATTACCATAGTCGAGTACCTTTTTTAAATAAAATAATCGCATTGCTCAAACATTTCTTTAATGTTCTTCAAATTCATTAATCAACCATTTTATCCCCCTTAGTGTAAAGTTCCTCCGTTTCAAAAATCTTTTTAATCTGAATGTTAAAATCTAAACCAATTTAATGTTTTTGTTGCTTCCAGACATCTTTAAATTCTAAGTTACAAGTTCCAGATAGTTTGTTTATTTTTAAAAACATTTACCATATAATTTATCTTTCTAACTACACGATTTAAAGCTAAGTTAAAATACACATCGAGTACATAATCTTATCTCAAAAACAGTTTTAAATGTAAATTGTTAATTTAATTGCTTAGAAAATCATTGAATATATTACACCAAGTTATTTATGTTCCAATAATTTAAGTCAGGGTTGCAATCTTGTGTACAGTTGCAGTGTTAATTACAGGAAAAGCGACGTATATGTAGTACATTAGATCTTTGAAAAAAAAACAAGGAATAGATATAATATCACATTTGACAAGATTAAGGAAGTATTGGCTAATCACAACTCTAACATTAAATTAAATCCGTGGGTTCGTATTCTAGATATACTCAAACTATTTAAAACATTAAAAATTAGATACTACAGCTTACTATGACTCTGTTTTACTATTTTATGTTAGTTACACTTTATAAAGCGTTAATTTAAGTATCCTAGTACTACATGGATGGAACTGAAGCAACCCTGTGAGTAGTGAATAATTTCTTATTCAATTTTATAAATGCACAACAATTATTTACTAACTGCCATTACAAATACGTTTTTTTCGAACAGATGTGCTCTTAGTCTATTAAAATCTTAAACATATATTACATTCAGATTTTTTACAAATAAGATATAATTGGACACAGTATAAGCATTGGCTACTCATAATGGCACATATCTAAGAATTGTTGAATTATGACATAAAAAGTATACATTTAAACAAATGAAAAATTTCTTCAATGTTTGTACTGTAAAAAAGTTACACGAAATTATTGAACAATGTCTCCCTCTCAATTATTTTTGACTCGGAAACATAGAAGTTGACTTAATTATAATATACTAATTCATAATAATATATTCATTGCACAATGATTTACTTCAATACTGAATTTCTGCCTTCCATTGTTTGTTAGCACATATTGGATACAGGTACATCAAACCTTGTAGATTTAAGTTAATAAAAACGGTCAATTGGCAAGACTGAAATGGATTGTCATTACAACGCAGTGCTGGAATAAGCACGCATTAACGTGGATGAGGATTTGCATTTACCTAAAAAGCAAAAGAAAATCAAATGGGTATAGTTATAGACTTAAAATACAATTTGTCTTCTACAGGTTTTACTATTTAAATGAATTGATTTTAAAATAAAACTGAAACCTTGAATGCAATTCAATTTGAGGAAGGAATGAATGGGGTTTAGAGTTGAAAAAATTAATAGTTTTTAAATGCAGATCATTTCCATTTGGACACAACGCCTGTTATCTCGTCAGGCAAAATAGGTAGGAGGGGCTCGAGTGAGTTCAGTTCGTCGAGTGTAAATGTAACTGGCCGAGTTTGATGACAAACCTCTTGGTCCATACGGACTTTGCATGCGATCTCGATGATCATGCCATCGACGTATCATTGGGTGACCGCGATTTCGATTCGTTGCCCACCTCCGGCATCCGAACGTTCGGAGGAACTCGTTTCGGAATTTGCCTGAAAAAATCATTCAATAAACAATTACATTTTGAGCAATGAATTCACCCCATTAAAAACTTTAAATTAATGTTGCAAGCAGTTGGTACAATTCAAAAGCAAAGTTTCCATGCATGCCATTGCAGATCACTTATAATGCACAAGAGAAGCATACAGAACAAAGTAAATGGAGGTGGAATCAAATACTTTGCGAAGTGGGCGTTTGGTGGCTATACACGATGGACTTGGCGATGGTGATTCGTATAGAAGGAAACTCGAGAGGTGGCAGGGATATACGATTTGGTACACATGCACTGGAACGCTCGTGCAAACTCTCTCCGAAATTTGCCTGCAAACATTTGTCAATCTCTCATTTTTGTATGAGGTAAGCATTTTTAAAACTATTCAGTTGTCAAAGTACTGATATGGCTACTTCCTCCCCCTCCCTTTCAGTCAAGAATTTTATTATCATTAGAGCTTAGCAAATGTGCGATCATTGTTAGCTTGAAACTTGCAAAAATGTTACTTTTTATTAACGGGCAAATTGAGACTGATGATACCCCTTTTAATTGCCAATTTTTCGTGTTAAAAATAAATGCTATTTTGTAATTCAACAAACTTATATGGCATAGGCTGCTTTTGAAAACCTGTGCAATCATTGTCATTGTATTGCTGTGTGGAGCAGTGTAGCAACAGCAACAAGCACCTATTATAAATTTAATAGTTAGGTGAAAGTAAGATTTGGAGAAAGTAAAAGTGTGTCACATGTCAAACTTTTTGTACATGATTTATTCATGTAAAATATTCACAACCCCCAGCATGGCAAATTTCGGTTTCATACAAAAAAGTTGTCAAGCATTGAGAAACAAGCATGCACTGTGCCACCTGATCAATAATTTTAAATGATGCATATAAATTCATCGCGTCTAGTCTTTCACTTGCACTGAAATCTGAGTACCCTACCAATTATATTTTGCAATATCCCTTCAAATGACACCATTACGTTACTTTCACATTAGTTCTTGCAAAATTTCCAAAAATGACTTACTTGAAAGGTTTAAGTTCAAAAAACTCATCCAGACTATTAAAATAGGAAAGTGCCTCATTCAAATTAATGGATAGGGTGGAGTAGCTATATAAAAAAGTATGCATTTTCAGCACATGCACAGGTGCTTACATCAACAAGTTATAAACATAACTAACTGATAATGAGTGTGACTTGACTGGACGGAGACTGAATGAATGTCATGCAATTCGAGTGGAAATAATGACAATGACCATGCATGGTCCATTCTCATGCTGACAACTAGCAATAAAGAAAGGTTGAAGAATATAATAAAAAGAAGGTTTTCAGCTACACTGGCTGAATGAGCAGGCCAGGCATCTTTGAACCCCTAATTGAAGTCCAGGGAGGGGGTCTCATTTAGCCGTTTCACTTTCGCAAAGGCGAAATTTAAACAACAAGTCTGTTGCATTTTGCACCGTTATATAAAAAGTTTAAGTTTATGTTTGACTTTGAGGAAATAATTAACTTACCACTCATAAAATTGTAAATTACTGGGTTGACTGCTGAGTTAAAGTAAGCCATCCAGTGAGAGAGCATTACCACGTATTTCATTTCCACGGGCAGAACTGTTATTAAGCTAAATTGTCAGAAAAGAGAAAGAAATGATATAGAATCACTTTACTTAATTTACTTCTTTCATGCTGACCAATTCCATTCCAAGAAGGATTTCAATTTTAAGAAATGAGATATATTGAAAGCGTCAATTAGTTTAAATTGAGACGAACCTGGCAATGCTGTACATATGGACTGGGAGGTAACAGACGGCGAACATGATCACCACTGCCACTAACATCTTAGCTGCCTTTCTCCGGGATTTCAGTTGATAATCAGCTTGAGCTCCTTGGACGCCAGAAGTTCCCCGGAGGATTGGTGTCAACACTGTCAATCAATTAGATGGAAATTGGATACTTAGCTAATCCTTCCTAATCTAGTTATGATAATTAGTTTTTGTTTGGGAAAATTTGTTTACATTTTAGGGGAAGTTTTAACATTGATTTTTTAGCTGTATTGGGACTGGACTGATTTTTTACGTTGTACCACTTGAAAGGAAAATTTAAAAAGATGTTTAGTAGATTCGTAGATTATATAAATGTAGGTAAAGTATCAATCTGTTCCAGGAAATGCACGTGTGGCTATTAGGCCAAGTACAAGTACTCACCCTGTTCCATTTTAGTTTTTACTTCCGCTTAAGAAATCATATTATTATTTTTCTCTACGAAACGTACGAATCCGATTTTTTCACAAAGATATTTTCGTAATATTCCGTTCATACTACGATTATAATAAAGTGTATCTTATCTAATCATTATTAGTATCGTAAGATACTATTGCGAATGGGGTTGCCGTCCGTCCGTCCGTCCGTCCGTCCGTCGTAACGATAACTCAACAACTGTTTGACATAGAGACTTGCAATTTGGCATACCCATTTC
>JAQFZZ010001182.1:0-12286 GCA_034696405.1 Isotoma caerulea
ATGTTTTCATGTACAATCTCACATCTTTATTTTTATATATTTGAGTACACATATAAAACTTAATTTTTTACATAAAAAGTTATGAAATGACACATTCATCGCGAATTGTATAAGCCTTTGGCAATCACAATTTTCATTCATCTTCAGTAATGATAATTTAATGACATTATGGATGAACAACATCAATTTGACATTGATCTTTTACTATACACTTGAAAGTTTCCCAGTTTACATAAGTCCAAAAAGTTATCTTTATCACCAATCGATATCGTGCCAATAAGTGATTATGAAATAAGCATGATTTTATAGTCGAGGAGCCGGCGCCGTGGGTATTGAACTTCTGGAATTCGGCTTTTACTATATATTAAGTTTGGCTGGATTTGGTTTCTTCCCTTTTCTATTTGAGTTGCCAAATCATACGGACTTTATTTACAACCCGTGTTGTGTAGCATAAATCTGTTGAAGCAGTGCAAATACTGATTTTGCAAAATTCGTTTATTTCAAGGTTTAAAAATATTTCGACAAGCAATGGCTGCTACTATCCCTTCAGTAACCCTCAACAATGGCATAAAAATGCCCCAATTTGGCCTGGGCACGTGGAAATCCCCACCAGGTGAAGTCACCAAAGCCGTTAAAGATGCTATTGATGTTGGCTACCGGCACATTGATGGGGCTCATGTTTATCAAAATGAACATGAAGTTGGAGAAGGCGTCAATGCTAAAATTAAGGAGGGGGTTGTCAAAAGGGAGGACCTTTTCATTGTCAGCAAGGTAATATCGAAAATTTTTAGTTTGCGAACAAATTAGAAACTACAATTGTAATGTAATACATGATTGTGTTTTATTTAAATATTAATTGTAGCTGTGGAACACCAAACACCGACAAGATTTGGTTGTACCTGCCCTGAAAAAGACGTTGTCTGACTTGGGTCTTGAATATTTGGATCTGTACTTGATTCACTGGCCTGTGGGATATAGAGAAGGTGATGATATGTTTCCTAAGGACCCTGAAGGACAATTTTATCCTAGCGAAGCTGATTATGTGGACACGTGGAAGGGCATGGAGGAATGTGTAAAGCTTGGACTGACAAAATCTATTGGACTTTCAAACTTCAACTCAGAACAAATCAACCGAGTTCTTGAAAATTGTACAATTAAACCTGTCGTGAATCAGGTAAACTTCTTTTAAAACAATAGTATTTCAAGTTGCATTTACAGAAATGAGTAAATTAATTATTATGTTTAATGTCTTCAAGGTTGAGGTTCACCCATGGTTGAATCAGAAGAAATTGAACGACTTCTGTCGCTCAAAAGGCATTTATCTTACTGGGTATTCCCCATTGGGATCTCCTGACAGACCGTGGGCTAAACCAACGGATCCTAAGTTGCTTGATGATCCAAGAATAAAAGAAGTAGCTGCTAAATACAATAAAACTCCTGCCCAGATCGTCCTCCGTTGGGTGGTACGTTAAAACACTACTTTATATAAATAATTTATTTAAAAATGAACAGTTAAAAATATCCTGAAAAACTATTTTTTCTCAAGGTTCAACGCGAGATCATTGTCATTCCAAAAACGGTGAATAAAAATCGCCTGATTGAAAACATGAGCATATTTGATTTCACTCTTTCAGAAGAAGATATGGCTTATATTATGACCCTTGATTGCAATGGTCGAGGCTGTCCAGAACTTTCTGCCAACAAACATAAGTATTGGCCATTCAACATTGAATTCTAAAAAGAACGAAAAACATACTAATATATAGCTTGCATATATAGTTGAGAGTATTAGGAATTGTATATTTAAATGTTAGTAGCATGTTTTATTTGACAGTGAAATAAATTGATACTGTTCTAAACAGTCAGTCTTATACAAACAATCCAAAAATCGTACACAGAAATTAAAAAATATCTGTATGAAACAAACATAAATAAATTTAAAAACTTAAACACTCTTTTATAATAATTATATTTAGAGTTATTTGGAAAACTAAAACTTGTCTTCTAATGTTAAAAGTTAGTACTTTATGACAAACTATTTTTGAAAGAATTGGTAGATGAACAGGATCGATGTATGTGCATACAGCATACAGATAAGTTTTCATAATAATCTTGCATGAATTTTGATACTTGTGCAATCTGGGCAAACCAAACACACTTTTAGTTTCATTCATTTATTTATTATTTAATTGGTTTTTAGTAAGTTCCAAAAGATACATCGACACAAGCCGAAGTAACCGAATAAACGTTTTACTTTATTTTCTCGTTTTGAAATAGTGTTATCAAGCTAAAGGACAATGTAGTTTTTTATCTGTTTTTACAGTCCGTTGAAATAAAGACTAATGCAGACTGCATATTTCGACTGCTTGAATATCACGCCTAAATGAAACAAGTAAACCTTTTACAGACATTAAATTCATATTATTCATTATTAGATTTAAATCAAAACCAGAATCATGGTTTAGCTATCACAAATAATCGATTTTAACAAAGTTTTCCTTCAGCGTACGTTTACATAGTCCCAGCCCAAATTCTCAATAATCCAAAAATTACCTCTACTGACAGACAGAACCGTAGGTTCTAAGCAATGCAATGTGATGTAAAACTAGAGCAATCAGCAGCTGATCTCAACCTTTTCCCATCGTATGGAATATAACATACTACCACTGCCAGCAGTTTGCAGGTGCAGATCTTTTTAATCAGTAATTTTATAAAAGTGTACAATAATTTTAATTATTGTTTGATTTCAACTTTAACGAAACGACTCCTGATACATTAAAAAATACAATTTTTGGACGTTTGCATGTGTTTTAAATTCCTTTAACAATCAAGAGAAATAAGAAGATTTCCTAACAAACTCATTCCATTTAAAATTGAAAAATGAAAAAGACTTAATGAAATTGTATGTTAATCAAAATGATCAGACATTTTTTCTAAAGTTCCAGAAATATAAAAATGCTATTTGAGGATAAAACTGCAGCTACAGTCAGTTAAATTACTAAGTATTTTAAAAGTATGCTAAACTTTATTTATTTCATATTTGTAAAACTAGTTAAAAATCAAACTGATATTAGATTAATCTTTTAAAATTTATAATTTTTGAAGTTTCACTGTATGTGGTGGTAAAAAGTGATGTTTCCTAAAATGTAAAAAAACTAAATCTTAAATTATTTTGATATTTTTGTAATATTTTTGAATTGTATTTTTAGTTTTAATTTAATTTTGAGTTTTAGACATCCGACATTGATCCAGTATATAAACTTCGCTTATTTTTAATTGATAAGAAAGCTGTTTCATTGATGTGATTTCATTCATATTTAAAGTAACTTGTTACACTATATGGGTGATAGTGTGTCATCTTTAAGATAAGCATAAATGAATATACTAAAACCTTTGGAAAATTGTCAATAGCTGGAAAGATAGTTGATTTAAAGATGTTTGTAAGAATTTATTTTCTTGTACTTGAAGAATGTATAAGTCATCGCCAGATCAGGTGAATCATCGCGAATTTATATAAGTAAAGGATAAAAGTTTCATTTGCAAAAAGTATGTACAATATAGTCAATTATGTCCATTTACAAAGTTGCAGCTATACATAATTACTAATGAAATGATTACCTATTAAAAACGTATAGTATTGTAATGTCAACTATATTACTGTAATTCTTACAATGATCAAAATACCAACTGTTAGTCATAAGTATTATGTTTAATTTACTTAAGACGAAGACAAGTATAAAATATCTGGTATATGAAGTAGGAAACGTATGAAAGAAACAAATAGAGATTAAGTTTTCAATTGCAATATGGATTTTAGATAAGTATTATACAAGTGATCTCATAAATATCCAGCCAGAAACACGAGTGGCCGGAACAGTCACCAAATCTATTTTACCGTATTACTTATAAGTATTACTGTATTAATTTTAAGTACCTAGTGTAAGGTTTCGTCACGACAATCTAAGTCGAATCTAGCAGTTGGTCATTAAAAAACATCAGACGGATTAATCCTGGCACGGAAGAGCAATCATAATCATATCTGCAATCACGGCTCCGAAGATCAGGACGAAGAGGTTCGTAATATTTTTATTTTTATATACAATTTAAGATTTTTGAAAAAGTTGTGCCTAAATTCATACAAAGGAATTTACCTACCAAAAGTTTACTTTAATACTTCTCATTCCTATCTTCATTTACCTCATATTCAGAGCAGATATGCTAATGAGAGGTTTAGTGTGGTTTATAATTTTTAGTTAACGTAAGCATTCTTACTACGCAAGTACCAACTTTCATAATTTGTACTCTTTTTGAGAGCATATAATCGGTCGCTCGATTTTCCTTAATGTAGGTAAAATGAAATGATTCTAAAATATTTGCTTTATTGTATCAATAGGAGGACGAGGAGGGGGACGAAACAACAACGCTTGTAGCATTTCGCCCACAAGAAGAGTTTATTATTCGGTGTTCACCTGACGGATTAGAAATGGCAAGCATTAACGTCAACCCCGATGACATCGCAAACATCAGCGTTAACAATGAAGAGTCAGATTTCAGTGCAGAGTACCTTTCTAGAGACCTAGCAAATAGGGCGTATGACGATGTCGATGAAAATGAAGATCTTTTAGGAAATACTATCGAGGAAACGGATGATAGGCCAATGGTGGCATGTCTTGCTCCAAATGACAGGTCTGCATATTTAGACTACAAAGCTTATTTTCTTAGTTTCCAAATGCTAATGAATTTTAAAGCTTAATTTAAAAAAATGTATATGGATTATTTTTTGCAGAGGAGGAACAGTTTTAGCTATCTTTTATTTCCTAGGAATTACCACTTTACTACCGTGGAATTTTTTTATCAATGCAGATAAGGTGAGTCATCAATCCTTTTCCACGACTAATGCGTATTGTAAATTGTAATGCAGAAAATATAAACTTGTGTTCCAGCTTTTGTTATTCTGTCAGTTAACTATGAGTGTATTTTACACTTGAGGGAATGTGTATAAAAACAGAATCCCTTGTTACATTTGAGAAAAGAAAATCTGTGTGTTTATTAACTGCAAACTCTAAATGTGATTATTTTCTGTGCTAATGGTCCAGTACTGGATGTACAAATTTCGAGATGTAAACAATGGAACTTCTAATGACACGGGGATAACATCATCATCATCGATGTCATGGGATGAAGATGAAACTCCAGATCTTCATTCTCTTCATGGAAAAACACATTTCCAAGCAAGTTTCACATCCTACCTTGCAATCGCTTCAAATGTACCATCAACATTATGCTTTGTTGTGAATATTTTAATTTCTCGCTGGTGAGTTATAAAAAGATAATATCTTGAAAGTTTTCAAAAGATAAATTTTATTATGTAATTATGTTGCGAACTGCAAAATGAACTAAAACTTGCAATCTCCCTAAGGATTTCTGCGAATCGGAGAATGGTCATCAGTCTTATAATTACCCTATTGTTTTTTCTTGTATCTACTGTTCTTGTTAAGATTAATACTGATCCATGTAAGCAGATTAATTATTTTTTAAATCCATGTATCTGCTTGCTAATGCTTTTGAAATGTTTCTGATGTTTCAAAATTTTTGATTGACAGGGCAAGAAGATTTCTTCATTATTACAATGGTCAGCGTTATTTTCATGAATTGTAAGGCTTTAAAAATACATTTAAATCACTAGATCATTCCTACATTTCTGGAACTTGAAAAAACAATTATGATTTTTTTAGCATTCTGTGCGTTTTTTCAATCTGGATTATTTTCAATTGTCGGTCGCTTTCCATCGGAATACACCACCGCAGTTTTATCTGGTATGTATAAACAATAAATAATTTCGATCATATAAATTTCAATTCGGTATTTTTAAATTTTAAACAAGCTTCTAATTAGTCGATTCATGAATAAATAATGTCATAAACATTAACTTTTATAGGTCAGGCATTGGGAGGAGTATTTGCTGCACTTGCAAATCTTACATCAATTTACTTTGCAGCAGATCAAGTTCAATCTGCTTTTATTTATTTTCTGCTAGGCACTGCATCTTTGCTATTCAGTGTTTGTTTTTCAATCTACCTACCTCGAATTTTATTTTACAAATTTCATATGAATGACAAGAATCATCAGCCTTATCATTTTATTGAAAACTATCCACCTCAAGCAAGGATACAACCTAATATTGATGGAAGGAAGTCTAAGAACTTGGTCGCCATTTTTAAAAAGGTATTGCATAAAAAACGAATAGAACATAATACATCAATACATAGGAAACATTTTTTGGCATACTTAAATGAATGTTTTAATTATGACTTTTGATAACGTTTAGGTCTGGATTGAAACCGTTTCCATTGCTTTAGTATTTCTTGTTACTTTGGCTGCATTTCCAGCCCTGTTGGTTCTAGTGGTTTCTCAAGATGTTCCTTCAACCTGGAATTGTAAGACAGTTTTAATGGATTTGTATATTGAGTCAGTTTATTTTTTAAGTGAGAATTTATTTTTACATTGTTTGCAATTCCAGCCAAATATTACGTTCCTGTCGTTTCATTCCTGGTATTTTCTCTTGGAGATTTCTTTGGAAGGATTTTCGCAGGGAGGCTTAAAATGGTTCGAATAGAATTTTACATAAACATATGTAGAAAAAATTTAAAAGAATGAAAAGAATTGCAGCATATGCAGGAAATTGACCTGATTTTAATATATTCTAGCCTGAAAAATCATCAGTTTGGACATTGATCTTTTCACTTCTTCGAGTTGGCTTTCTCCCTATGATTATGATGTGTGAATTGCACCCAAGAAATCGAAAAACCCTTCCAGTTGTTTTCAAAACAGATATTGAGTTTGGTATAATTACTGCTCTTTTTGGGTTAAGCAACGGATATTTGGCCAACATTATTTTCCTCAATGCACCAAAGTAAGGCTTTAAATAAGCAATTAAAATAGAGCATATTATTCAGATTAAGAAATTACATTATAACATGGTTAATTTCTTGCCTATAGCGTCGTGGCTACAGAAGACAAAGGAGATGCTAATACAGTCCTCACCACAGCTTTAGGCATTGGCCTTTCACTGGGTGTAATTCTGAGCTGTTTCCTTGTAATGGCGTTGTAATTAAGTTATATTCGTGATTCTCTAGTTTGTGGCAGCTTTACCTTCTTGACTTGTTGCAAAGATATTTAGGTACTATTTAGATATTATTAGTAGTCTATGAGATTCAAGAACTAACCTAGTTTGATATTACGATTTATGCAGAGCAGTAAGAAACGGCTTGAGTACCTTATTCCGCATTATCAAATTTTTATTTAGTTATTAGTTTCCAAAAATTATCATAGTTCAGACTTCATACCTGTATCTTTTATATTATGCGTGTATTGGTCAATAAACTTCAATCTTGACCTAATGCTTAAGACTGTTATACCTAATCAGTTCATGATTTACGTATGTTCCAAATAATAATATAGAGCTAATAGATATAGGAAACCGATTAGTGATCACTGAGACCAAATCCTGCATGGATATTTAAAAAATGTAAGTAGTCGAACTTAGCCCTAAATTATAGGAAAGTAGATGAAATGTTCATTCATACATATCTTTTAATGCAAATTGTAAAATGTAACTTATATGTGATACTTTCTGAAACCTCAGTTCGATTGTAAAAGCCCATTCTGATAAAAAACTGAAATAAAATAAAACAATCATTTGCCGTAGTAAACCCAAAATGATTTGGAAACTTTTGCTCTATAAATTCATCACTTACTTCCTGCATTTTTCTCTATTTAAGTCCATAATTCCAAAAGGAAGCAAATCCCAAAAATAGCCGTAGTGATTTAAAGGAATCACCCTCTTGCTGGACGCAATAACCTGAACAACTTTCCCTTGTTTTCCATTCCATAATAATAAGAATGAGATTATTCTGCCCCCACCACCAACCTAACCAATGCAGACCTGCTGGTGAACATAACGAGAGATGACAGAGGGGTGAGAAAGAATGGACACGGACAATATAAAGTAGATGAGCTGAAGCTGCCAAAATATCTCGGATTTTTGAGCCAGTCACATCCCATCACATCACATCTTTACCATTTGCCACACATCTAAATCCAAATCTACCCGTATTAGGTATTTCTCTCTTGGTGACTATCAAATGAAGCCTACACAAGCATACATGCATAGATATTACGAAAAACCGAAAAGTAGATACTTATTCACCATTGTACAAAACTGGCCGACCCGACCATCCATTCCATTTATTTTCTAGATGAAAGGGTGGATGTGGATTTTTGGTAAAATTTTCCTCGTGTAGCAAATAGCAGATTTGTTATTGTTCCCGTCATCCTCATTGCAGCAACAAGAATCATTATTATTGTTATTATTGTCTTTTGTTCTTTTGTCGGCGAACGAGTACTCTGTAGGGACTCAATTCACTATTTTCAGTCTGACAACGATTAGCTAAAAAGGGTGCTTTTAACTTGAACATATTTTCATGTTCTGCTTGTTCTTCTCGTCTTCAAAAAGCTTTATTCTTTGCATATTATGATATGATGATGCGATGGTTTTTGGGTATGTGGTATGGTAACGTTAACACTATGACCATCAGGACCGACACGGTCATTCCTATTGTACAAGATCCCTTTTAAGTATTTTAAAAGAAAGCAACAACGAAGACGAAAAAGTGGAAGTTAGTTTAGTTGATCCCTTTTTTCTTATGTGAGAGATGTAAGAAGAGCATTCCACTTAAGCTAGTTACATGTGTTCCATTACATTAGATCCAAACATAAAGCTATTTTCGCTATTATTACCCTTATGTCTTGTCATAAATGTCCATTCTCTTTCTTGGCACTCGATTTCTCCAAAAGAAAATATGGCCTTTTGCATCATCCTTCGTTTCGTCCTTCCCTATTTTACTATGTACAAGTGTGGAGTGTAGAGTGCTTTCTCTCGGACCCTCTCTATCTAAAACTATTCTCGTTTACTCGTATATAATATTATACTATGATGGCTTAAGTACTCGGGAGTTTATTTCCTGCTTTAACAATTTTTTTCTGTACATTTTCAGTTTTTGATTTTGTTTTCGTAAAGGAGAAAATTCTTGGAATTTTAGAAGCTATTTTATGATATGAGTGTCGGAGACCTTTTCGAGAAGGGTGCTGGGTTTATAATTCTAATTTTTATGTAGTACTAACTTATTGCATAACTGAGTGGGTGGGTGGTTAACTTCCTTTGTGGAAAGGATTCTGTTACAAATGCTGATAATATTGAATTTGAGATGACAAAAACGAATGGACATTATTCTCATGTTTGTATTGGAGTTTGGTTACAAAGTCTAAATTAAATTTTTCCATTGCTTAGACCTTGTGTGTGCAGAATACTGTGTTCAATTAAATTCGATTGAAGAATGTATATGAAATGAAGGAAAAGAAATATTATACTATATCCAGGCATGGCTCAATTCTGATTAGATATAACACTATTGTAAAAACATTTATTGTTGAAAATATTGTAGTCAACTTAAAGTTCTCATTCGCATATGAAGCTTGATTTAAATTTCAATTTATTTTGTTTTGCAAAAATTGAATAATTTGTGTGCGAAAAGTCTTCTTGGTTCGTTGGCTGGTCTCAATTATTTCTGTCAGAATCAACATGTAAAATACTGTGTGCCGAAAATATCAAAAGTATTCCAACTATTTGAAACTTTTAAAATTAAGGAATCATTGCAAAGATTACAGTTCACAGTTTGGATCCTTCTAGTTGTTCTAATCTCACATTTTTTTGGAAAATTAATCTCGATTTTGGCTGACCTTTTCACGCTACCAGCCGCTGTCTTTTCATCTTTATTAAACGTAAACTACCAAACATATTCATCTTACGTTTTATATTTACTTTTTTCAGAAACAGAACATCAATCACTCACCGTCTCGCATATTAAAATGTTCCTGAAAGAAAGTCTTCAATCAGTCACAGTTTAAATCATCATCCAAGAAACACATCATATATCGTTTCTTAAAATTCAATAACAAAACGCAAGCTATTTAAACCCTTTGTATACTACTGCCCAGACAGTATTAACATTTGCTTGCAGCAGTTATTTTTACAGTTTCACCATCACCTAGAAAATCATCAGCATTGTATTGTGCCACGAGTATAACTGTTACTTTTACACAGTACTTTTTTACAACTTGAACATGTAAAAGGGATGTGAGGAAGACATGATCATCCGAGTTCCTAGTGTTCTTGTAAAAAAAAGTAAAAGTAAGTCCGTCAAATACTTACTTTAGAGGGTACTGTCCCTACTGTCTATGTAGACAGGGTAGATGTGACTCCACATTTGCGCTATGATGTTGGAAAGGAGCCTTGGTACGTATGTTGTAGTTGTACAAATTGTACGGTGTGGGACTCCCCGGGGTTTTTCCTCACTCACTCTCGGGTAATTCGGGGGTGAACATTCAGTCAGTCAGTCAGTTCAGTCACTCTTTCTCTCATTCACACTTTCATTTCACTCACTCACTCACTAGCTTACCAGACCAGACCACCACCACTCTAAACTAAACTACTACAACTTACTTTCCATTCTATTGGTAAATTGTCATCTGAAGCTACATTGCGAATAAAGCATTTGACAAAATTACTCTGTATTCAAATCACTACGGAAAAGTGTAAACATCTAAAAAATCTATAAAGAGAGAAAGAGAAAGTAAATCTCTTGGTGAGAAGAAAGCCTGCAAGTAAGGGTTGTCTCAAAGCACCCCCTGGCCCTCTTCGTTTACCTTTTACTTATACAATACTGACTTTCCTACTCCGCTTGTGACAAAAAACTAAAAAAAAGTTTGTGTTGTATAACAGACATTAGATTAGATTCGCCTACCGGGTTACAGGTCAAACTGGTAACCTGTTTATTTATTTTAAGGATAATAAACCCTTAAAGAAGAGTGAGATAAGTTAGAAAATAAAAATAAAATTCTAAGCTAGATGAAAAGTGGCAAGCTTCACCTTGCATAAGGAGTCATGTCATGCGAGAAAGCTTAATTTAATTTCTCATCTCTTCTACCCACAGTTTATTGACGAAGACAAGATACGTTACTCTTGCAAAAACTCTTAACTTTCGCAACTTTGGACTGAACTACTTCCAATAGTTTGTTTTGGATTTGGATCAAAGACACATTGAATTTCAGAACATATTGTTTACAATTTGCTCCTTACGATTCAAAAAAGGAATTAGCAATTACAGCATTTTCCTAGAAGGGAAGAAATTTAGATTTCGGTTGATAAATTTTATGGGAATAAATAAACATACAATTTGCTTGTATACAATTCAAGGGGTTGTTTTCTTTCTCATCCATACGGAGAAAGACGAAGACTTATTGTGAAATTCCTCTAGGAAATTTTTTAAATAACCTTGAGGATATTGAGCAAAGCATGTTGAACATTTGGGTTTAAGCATAATCCAAAAATTCGTGAGAAAACTCGGTGCACTTTTGTGGTAAAAGGGATTATTGGCATAAGGGTGAGTTTTCCTTTCGGTCCGTAAGACACAAGAGAAGAGAAGAAGACTTGGCTGGTTTATTTCTTCAGGGGTTTCGGATTACGCCAATGCGGTGAGAAACTGTGCACGTTTTTCTACAAAAGAAAGCAAACTTTCTTTCTTCAGACAACAACTTCATAGACAATACTACTTTATAACTAATTTTTGAATTTAACTGTTTAATTTATTTTTAAAAATTTCGAAGTGAAAGTGAAACGGAACATTTAACTTTCATTGATATGCAACTGTAAAAGAAATTAAAACGATAATTACAACATTAGTAGGAAAAGGTAGCCAATTTAAGTTCGGATAAAAATGAAGCTACCATTCTTTTCAAGTTTTTTCGGAGGGGGTGGGGGAATTAGACGAAGTAATAGTGGTCATAATCGTCATCGCCTACAGAATAATAATCATCCCCATAATCACAGTAATAATAATTCTGGAAGTCACCATCATCATCATTTTTCCTCATCTTCTAGCAAAAGTCGTTCGTCTTCTTGTAAATGGAGTCGAATTTTAATCGTGGCTTTGTGTCAAATGGCATTTGTCTTGACACAAGGTAAGCTTTGAAACACATTATTTAGCTTTTCTCCCTTTTCTTCAAGTTCATAAAGACGCAATAACTCAACTATTACTCGAAAACGTAAAAAAATGCTATTTTAAAAGTCTTCATATTCCTCGCTTTATTCCTTGAAAGAGTAACTAAATAAATATTCTTCAAAAGAAAAAAAGTAAGTCAGTAGTAGGAACTTTCATTTACTTTGTAT
>JAQFZZ010001183.1:0-12283 GCA_034696405.1 Isotoma caerulea
GTATCAGATCTGCTTTCTCTCTTTTCAATTGTTTGCCAAAGAAATTCAATAAAATACAAAAGGATCGTTTCAATTTCAATGATATTCACTTTTACTTACATTACACACACACACCATAAAACTACTGGGGAAATATCTATTATGGTTTCTCTCTTACTAAATAAAATACGCACCTTGGGCTAAACTACACGTACGGAGTATGGAGGGAAGGAAGTACACTTCACTTTCTCTTTTTAGTCAGCAGCAGGACGACTTTTATACTGCGGTAGATGTTACCTTTTTATTATATATATGGTATTAGTACATTTTACCTCTTCCTATCTGTATGTAGATAACGGTAACAATATGATGATAATAGTACATGTAATATAATATAACCCTGTGTTAGGGTGTGCCTACTCAATATTATTCCATTTCAACTTCAAAAGAATTCACTTCACTATTTGTCTTTTGAATATGATACCACTCGATTGCGTTCAATTTCACTTTCCACTACTCAAATTCAATTGAAGATATTTCTTTCTTTCCTTTTTGCTTTGAAACTAACGTAGGTGAAAAACGTATTTTACTTTAGTGCAATTACTCAAATGGTTGTATAATAGTAGAAGATACTATTTATTCATCATGTTATAATAGTGGTTAGTTATTCATTATAAAGTAAATTTTATCTCGGATGATCTGAGTAGAAAGTATATATAAGGTTGAATTTGAGGTAAATTTAGAAATTGTTTCTCAGAAAAGAAATCTGTACATGCTAAAGCAAAATGTACAATGCTGCTTTAAAAGTAGGTATGCAGGGCCTTTGAAGATTGAAGAGTGTTTTATTGTTCATTTGATATGGATGAATCCAATTCAGTCTCACAATCAGTCCTTGTAAACTTATACGAAGAGTAGAGTGGAGAGAGAAAGTCTAGATTCTACATACTTTGTCAAGGGTTTATATTACAATACAAACTGATTCTGATTCTGGTAAAGGTGAGGGTTTTCTACTTTAGTTGTGAGTAGAATTGTAGCAATAAACCACAAAAGGATCAGGTTTAGATTGTCCAAGTTGAATAAAACAGTTCATATCATCCTCTTGAGTCAGGCAGCCTGGCCTTATACGCGTGAGTTGTTTTTATAACGCTTGCTTCCAAGGTACTTTCTCCATTTGTATCATATGTCTGTCCTATTGGATTCTTCTTTCTGGAAACAAGTAACAAAGTGAACATACCAAATTATTTTAACATCAAGTTGGGATTTCCACTTGCTAAAGTAGATCATGAGATGAGATGAGACTTAAAAAGTCTCTAGTAGTAGTTGAAAAGCTCTCCTTGGAGTCATATAGGTAGGTAGACAGTGTAGTAGTTTTAGTATTATATTGTATACGATGAGCTTACACTCTTACACTGCACTGCTTTCTAATTTTAAGAGTAGTCTATTTTGTTATACTCAATATAGGTAGGTATAAAAAGGAGGAAGGTAGTGAAATCTGAAACAATATTTTGTATTCAGGTCGGTTTACTTTTGAGACACAACTCGAATGACTGATTGTTCCCAGTTTTAGTAAATAAAATAGGTATTTTATAGCAAAAACAAAAAAACTACAAAGTAGTTTCGTTTACCTACATGATGTGAAAAGAGGCTTAAGCTCTGCAGAACATTTGAGAATATTGAAACAGTTTGGTACTTGACTACCTTAATTATGAAAGTTTAGTTAAGAAACTTTCATGATTTAAATTCCTAATTTATTTACTATTGAAATTTGCAATCACATTTTTTATAATAATAATAATAATAAATTGACAGCAAAACAAACTTTTACTTATGAATATTAACCCTTTTTACATTCCTCTTTACCAAATCTATAAACATACGACACGACACATAAAATCTAAACCAAAGCCAAGGAACAGCTTTCTCTTCTTCTCTAAATTCAAAAGACATTTACAATTTTCACTACTGATTCACCAACATAAAGTTTACCTTTTGTGCGAAAACTACCACCACCGCACCACCACCGACAACATTTACTTCAATATTGTAAATTGCACTCTATTTTATGATCTGCATCGGGTGAAAGGATCGCAGGCACTCAGTACTATCATTTCTTTCCATCAAATCACCTCGCCATGCTGTGCCAATACCTACCACCATCATGCATCAACCACCCATAGTATCAAAACTCTCTCACGTAAGTAAATACATTTCTCCTCCGATGCAATATTTTCTCCATTGAATCTCTCCTATAAGTTAGACACAGTTGTGTATAATTTTGACACTCCTCATATATAATATAAAATAGTCGAGAGTCGAGACTGCTACCACTTCATCATAAAAATATTGCTTCCCTAGCACCTCAGACGGAAAAACAGCCAAAAGGCTTTTCCGGGGATAAAAATAAAATTGAAAACTCCTACCCTGCTTCTAGATACTATCTCGCAACTAGAAAGGGTGCAGGAAATACTCAAAATGCCTTTGAAAAGTAAGACAATTTTTATACAAAACTGGTAAAAAATATTGCAAATGGCATGCCATGCCAGTACTGTTCTAACTACCATTTTCCATTTAGTACAGCTGCCAAACGTTAAAAGTGAAAGCGAAATACGAACACTGAATCTGGGTTAGTGACAGGAAAGCATCAATCCAATTGAAATGGCTTGCTCGTTCAATACTTCAATCTGCCCATTGAAACATCAGAGTGGTTAACATTTACCATTTATTTTATACTAAAAGAAAAATACCAAGCTATTTCTATTTCTTGTCTTACTTTAAGTTTAATAGAGAGGAAAAAAATACTAAATGATCTTTCCAAAAATCATCTAAATTTTTATTATAAATAAGTATTTTTTCTATTCAAAACATCAAATGTGTCTAGTTTAGTCTATTTAGACAGAAATGAATTGAAGTAAGTCTCGTCTTATTCACCATGTGCAAGTCTTTTTATAAATTGAAGAAGCTTTCTCAATACAATACAAGAACCCCCTCAAGTGTAGGCTTTTTGTATAGTGTTTGTTTGGATAGTAAACAAATAAATACCTTTTTCCTTGCTTGCTAAAGTGAAAATGGAGTGCATTAAGCAGATACGTTTACTTTCGTCTTCCTGTACACAAAAAATATAATTTCCTTGGAGAGAAGAGAAAGCTAACGTGCTGTAACAGCCAAGCCAACTATTATGCACACACTTACATAAGCTAACCTCAGCCTATATTTAGAGGTTTGAGTTTGAATTGATTCGATCAGATTTGAGTTGGTTGAATGTGGAATGGAAACTACATGGGGATTTTTAAAAAGACCCTGTATTTAAGTAGTTATAAGCTAGAGTGTAAAAAAGTAATCTGTAATCTGTCGAATGCTATTATGTTCTTAGTTGGAGAATGTCAAAGAACCATAAGGTAAGACTTATCATCCAGACGAGCAGATTGGTTTCCGACTTTTCCACTTCCTTCTTCTAAGGTTTATCGTTTTAATAGTGAAAGTAATAATAATAGTCAAAAGGTAGGTAGGTAGGGTATTATTGGTTTGGTTTGGTTTGGTACAGTTGCAGCATTAGGCAGAGCAAGAGCTAGGCCAGTTACCTACCTCATAATATGACAAAGTGTGACAGGAGATTAGACTTCCGTGACAAAGAGGGCTGTTATAAAGGGATTTTAATACTCCACGAGGATTTTCTCAAGAGTTTCCTAAAATGACTTAAGTTCCCTAACACAAACCATTTTTCAATGTATCAAACTTTTAAAAAATATCAGTCACGCAGTTTGAGACCCTGTTATTCCCAGGGTACATACACAGCCTTGTGTAGAAAATCATGGTGCACAAAGGTCGTAGGCCGTGACCAAAAAGAAATAGGGAAAGGCTCTTAAAATAAGACTTCATCCAAGATCCAAACCAAACCGACCTTTCTTCTCTAATACTTTTTCACCTATTCACTATTGGTTTTAATCTTTTATCACGTAAAACCTGCCCAAGATGAAAGTTGAAAGGGAAAGTTCTATCCCCCGTTCGCTTTCTTCTACAAGTTAAAAAAAGTAGGCTAGGCATTATACATTTTTTGACTATTCCATTTAGAAACCAGCATGTTCGACGGACGGTAGTGTAATATGCTATATCATTTTGGGCAGAAGTTTTTTACACGGGATTTTATGAAAGACTAAACTTCTTCAAATTCACAGAGGACTGAAGACCTGGATGGAAATGATGCTGGTAAGGTTACAGTGAGTTGGGTCGTGATGATGATGATGAAATATGAATAGCTGGAGGTTGCGACACTTTTCATTTTATTATAAGAAGGCACGGCCAGGTTCCAATTGCACGCGACAAGGAGTTCAAATTGGATATCGAGTGATAAATTAGCTACCTAGTTCTATGTATTATTATAAGGGGAAAAATAAAAGTATTTTTCAAGACTCATTTTTACTTTGAGGCGAACGATAGGAGAAAGTTTTGGGATTGGAAATTTTTTGGGTTGGGTTAAATTATTGGGGTAAGTGCTACTTAAACAAATGTAAGATAATTTAGGATGACCTTTTGGACTGTGTAAAAACACTATTCAATAATTTGACGATAAAGTTACCAGTCGAGATTTTGGATTCAGAATATTTTCGGTTAGATTTAGATAGCACTCAGTTCAGACAGCTTTAGATTCAAACACTAAGAAATCGGCCTGAAGGAATCTAATGGAAGTAAAATTATAAAGTTTGACCAACAAACACTGCAACAGTTTCAAAGCTGCCCAAAAGCTCTTTTAGATTTCTTATAAGAATACGAATTCAACAGTGACAGTTGAAATTCCCAGGTCATACTAGCTAAAGATAAAACTTTTAAATCTTCCTTTAAAAGCATTACAGTCAGTAATGAATGGTATACAACTATAAATGTAAGATTGTCATACTCGAAGACATTCCAAAGTTAGAAATATTTGCATTCAAAGAACTTTGTGACAAGGTGAAAGAATCCTTCTCCATCCATTTTTAACATCATACCTTTGTGTCTAATGTCTAAGAGTTATCTCAATTTTCAGGATTTTTCCTCGAAAAGAAGAAAAAAATACTTCTCAGAAGATTTATCCAAACTCTCCGGTGGTTTTTGTTGATTTTGCAAGTTATAGGTGCGTCTAATGGGTTTCCCATTTATCATGTGGCACTCCAGGTCTTGTGTGGCTAGTGGTTTGAGAGAGTGTTCCTTCACATCACATTCAACATTTCTGTTTTTAAGAGAATCTATCTATCTATCTCTCAAGGCAAAAATCAATAAGTTTAAGCAGAAATTCGCAATTTGTCCTATTTTATGGGACAGTGAACTCAACCAGCAGTAACAGGGAGATGAGATTTGAAACTCACATAGAAGAAGCTTTTACTTTAGCTCCCAGTATTAAGAGAAAGTACCTATAATATCATATAAAAGTATCCGTACGTAAGGCACATGGAGATTCCGCTCAAGTCTATTACCAATGAAATCTAACTCTCTAACTAGCCCAACTGTACTATTATGTAGGCTAGAGTACTTTTAGCTAAGAGATGATACTTTTTAGTTGGTAACATGTACGTAAAGTACCTACAGATATTACATTTACGTACTTACAACATGCAGACTATATACAGAGAGACTGAAGAAGATATGAAATCTCATGGGAAACTATGTGAGTCCTTGGACAACCTAATTTTTTATTCATTTCCAAGATTCCTCAACATTCCGTTGGTTTGAGCCCTAGAGACGTTTCCATATTCATTTCCTTGTCCATTCCCATCCCAAAGAAGTCCATATCATCATCTCTTGAATAATTCAACCCGAATTTTCAACAGCCGGGTAGTATGCTAAGCTTTACCAAGAAAGACTGTGTGGATGGAACCCTACCCGAGCGGGGACTTTTCATACACTTAATGTCCTGCATACCTACCTCTCACGCTGCATTGTCTTCGAAGAACTCTTGCATCGTTTTTACATGAGGGAATTGTAATAAGACTGGGGTACTTTGTTAAAAGGAATATTCTACTTTGAATAGCTACTCGGCCTGGCTGTATCTATTCAAAATTATGGTATCATTTTTTACTACAACTATTTGAGCAAAAGACAGCGACGAAATTTTGAATAGGTACTCACTCCTGCCCAACGAATTTATGATTTAAACGACTAACTTTTGACACTCATAATCGTAATCAAGGGTTGATCACAAAGATAAGGGGAAGATTGTACCTCTGCTTATCCCTCTCTTATTGTGTCCATCAGTCTGAACTGAAGGAAGCTCAATGTCCAATATTAAAACGTAATTTTTTTACGTACAAAGATTTCAACATTAATTTATTTTTTACATTATTCAGCTAATTTATTGTCAATAATAAAACCCTTTTTCTGTGAAAACGACAAAAACGATGAAACTCATATGTCTGAACTATGGAGTTTATAATTCCGTGAAGCCCTAAAGGGGTAATGTCTCCCTTCTGACGTAAATGTAAGGTCAACAATTCATATTTTAAATGTTTATTGTATCTAAGCAGTGTAAGAGGATCGTGTTCTGTTCAGTATAAAGTTTTACCAAGAATTCAACTCCTTTGGAAAAAGCAAGCAATCTATTTTGTTTTTGCAATCGCAAACAAATAAATTGGAATCTCAATTCATATTCTCTTTACACATGACATATGACAAGGAAAGTTATATAATATTTAAAATCAAAAGTCATGACCCCATTTGTTTAGAATGTAATAGATATGAATGATATTTTAACATTTGATAGTCACATCACCCTAAACTATTCTATAGAAGATGACATAAATATAATACTAACAATTTCAAGACATTAAACAAGATACGTAAGAAGTTTTCTCATTCTGTGTGTGTGCTTTATCTTTGATCAGTTAGCTTTCTACTTTTATCAAAGTTATGGACGTCTTACTATGAAGAATTAGACAATAAAACATGTTCTTCAGGGCAATAATAACTTTTGTAAATATCTTTTAGGGAAATTATGATATGTTGCGAGCCTTCTGCTTATTCTGATTAACTGATTTAAGTAAGTTCATACTAAATTATGATTTATACAAAAATCTAAAAATCACCCTTATCTTGTCTATCTACGTATGGATACCTTTAAAAAAAACGTCGCATATAAAGTCACAAGTCGTACAACTCTTGTACAAATTACCACCACTGGCTGGTCTGGCCTTCACTCACCCTCAGCTGAGTCAACACTATTTTCATCATATCCACCCTACAGCCAAGCGAAACAAGATATGGTTTAGCTTTCAACTCGTCCCAAAAGTGACCAAGACCAAACTGACGCATAATATTCTACTTCCGTCCGTCTCTCCACATTAGATTGCTCGGAGGCCGAAAAGACAGACAAGTTTAACCTACTCTGGTCCACTCTGTGTCTCTCTAGAATCCTCTTTGCGATTGCCAGCTTCCCCAAGATTGCTTTTCTTTTCCAAGAGATTACTTCTAGAGAGAAAAGTAGTAAAAGAGCTTTTACACACAGACACACTGGAACTGAAACTTCATTGAATCGAATGTCCATCGAGAATTGTAACTCCTTTGAAGTCCACTAACCGAACCATCGTCCATCTCTATCTACCCATTTATACCAAATACCAAGTAGTAAATGCAGTAGCTCTTTTTCGGAATCTTTAGATGTCAAACGAGACTTATATGTTCTACTAAGGGCTCTCTTTAAAATACTTATATATATTATAGCCGATAAAGGGGGGAAATCACTGAGTCGAAAAATTCGCTCAATTGGCACTCTTGTACTTATGATACTGTTACTATGTACTACACACTGTAGAGTGTCTCCTTAAATATATATACATACAGTACACAGAGACTGACCATGATCCTCCAAAAGTAGTCAAGATCTTTTAGTCTTACAAAGACCCTCGTATCCAATCCACATATAAAATTGCATTATTATTGCATAGAACTTTAAGTGATGTTTGACATAGTGATGTTGATAGTTGATATGCTTTCAAATTTCTATCGCAGGAAGTGAAAGCTATCAGATAGATATATGCAAGAGAAAGGTACTTTAGTATTTTATATACTTATATGGTTCTTGTTGCTTTGTATGAATCGCTAAGGATGGTCCAAATGGTGTCTCAAAGCATTTCGTGGTTCATTTACCGCACAACTTATATTATTATGCTTCGTTTCTTCATATCTTTCACTTTAGAGTTATTCTTCTTTTGAGCCACTTACTTAATCCCTTTAGGCATCTCAAGCGATTCGTGACAACTTCCAAGAATACTCTGAGACCGAGTACACTTTTCAAATGTGACATTTGAATATCAAAGGAACGGAAGGCGTTGGGATACGTTAGAAGCTTTCTTTTATATGATGACAATTGAATGGTTGGTAGAAGGAAAATTTACAAAGAAGTAAAACGCCTCAGGGACTCAAATGACTCTATCATTATCGTTATGAATTTATGACTCGTTGTAATTCAAGTTGGTTGCTTTAATTTATTGGTTTAATCTTATGTATTTTACCGTGCATAATAATAACGAAAGTAGATAAGATTTTAACCAAGCGTTGCTACCTTTGACCTATATAGTTTAGTTAGTGTCAAAATTGCTAAAGATAAGGTCATATAGTAGATATTGCATTTTGCATTTACCTCCACCAAAATCTGATATCTTAATTATCTTAACAATGCGCAATAAATTATTTGGTAAAGGCATTTAAATTGAACGTAGAAAAGTTTAAAAAAACTTTTTTCTGGTTTACAACGAATTTTGTTCTTACCCCAACAAATATTTATTAAATCAAAATCGAATTCGATTCAGAAAATGTTTTATATTACATTAAATTTAAATTTAATTTTAATAACTATAAATTATTAAACAGTAAATGAATTTAGATCTCCACACGGCAGATTTTATTCTCATTATTTCTATTAAGTATTTTATTTCTAACCTTATTTGTATGAATTTTAAAAATATGAATACTCGAATATATAATGTGATGTTTGTTCTGTGTAATAATTTATTAAACTTTATTCTTACATTCCAACGTGATCTGACGCAGGAACGAAAACCAATTGTACGAAAGTATGTGCTAAAGGCATTCTACTGCAGGCAATTTTTTAAAATGTTTTTTTAAAGTCAAATTTAATTTTAATTATCAAACTAAATTAGTATAAACGCGACGAGAACTCAGTGATTAAATGTTGTAAAATAAAAAGCTATTTGAATGTTTTATTTGAGTAGTATATATTATGAAAAAAATTATAAACGCAAATTAAAAATCTGATAAACAAATAACAAACTGCCTGTCTAGCTATCCGATTAATCCGATACATAAATGGACTCAGGTCTAAACTTACTCGCCAGATAAATATTTCCCCTCTAACAAATTTTGTTTTTCAATGTCGTAGGTTGTATATTTGCAGAGAATTTTTAAACTTACTTAAATTTAAAGTTATTAAAAAATTCAGCCATCCCAATTCCCATACACATAAGATAAAAGTAGGCATTTGATACAAATGACTACACTTCCAACATCCCAAGTTCTTTCTCGCGTTTCTTTACCTCCTCTGAAAATGAAGAGAGAGGTAAACAATTCTTATTTGGCAGTAGCGAAAGTAAAGAGATCTCATCTCATCTCTTTCCTCTGGTGCCTCTACTCATGCCATGACAAAGAGAAAGTGTTGAAAGGGAATGAGAAATAGGCACAGATGTAGGCACAACAGAGTAGTAAGAAAGAAAGGATGAAAGGTGAGCTGTTTCATTTCATCAAAGGGGTTAATTCATTAGTGTATGTGACTCCTTTCCTATATATCACATTAGAGACCTAACAACTCTCCGTCTATAGCTTTAATAATAAAAGCCAAGCCAGCTCTAAAACTAGATCTGCCACACCAACTAACAGAACTTTCCCTACTCTTCTCGTAGTTCATCTCATGGAAATTCCAATTTCCAAACACGTTCTAACCAAGTTGAAGGCTTAAGCTTGGCTGAAAGCACGGCAATCTTAGAATTAACTCCCCTAGGATATTCACCCATACAATAAACTTATTATACCTTTGTTTTCTTCCTCTTTTTTCTCAACGAGAGAAACATTCCTTCCAAAATGATAAGTAAAGGTAGGCCAGGCTGAGTAATTCAAAAATTAAGGCAGACTTTTTCTAATGCATTGGTACCTATTAGCTCATTTAACTTTTGTAAGATACAAATTGTTGGACAAATAACAACTAGTGTAACTAATACAGACTGACTTGAATACATTTATTTTCTCTTCTTTTCTTCCTTACAATGTACAAAAGGACTATTGCTTATTTTCTTCTTCGCAGTAAATTATACAGGTTATAAATTAGAAGAGTTGGTAGTGGTGGTGGGTGACTTTTGACTCTTGAGCTTATTTAGCAGTGATGATAGGAATAGGTAGGCTGTGTGAGTTCTTAATGAAATGAAATATTTGCTCTTAATTTAGACTTGATTTTGTCACGGATAACAAACCCTCAGGAGGAGACTTAAACTTTTCACTCCGGAAGAGAAACTACTGTGGAGAATTGAGAAGTATCAGTATCTCTGTAGGTGGAGTGGAGAGAAAAGTTATTTTACTTCTTACTCCTACACTTCTCGAACAATAAGTTTCAAAAGAGGTGCTGGAAGAGGAAATTGACTGACTGACTGAAATTCAGGAGTAATAGTTAATAGTATAGAATATTATGTTAGGCCGACTTGACTGGTGGCTCGCTGGTGCAATCGCTAATTAGTATTAATGAATCCCCCAACTGTCATTATTATTATTCTGCTGGTTATTTCCTTTCATTATTGAAGAAGAAATAGAGATATGTGTATGCTTCACGCTAAGTTAGATATACGTTTGTTTTTTAATTATTATAACATAGATTATAGATGTCATTAAAATAATGCACAAAGGAAACCTTAGTAAAATTCCTAAAAGTCCACTTTGAAAAATTCAAGTTGAACAATGCTTAATTTACGTTGTGTTTCGATTTAGCTTGTTCTTAATTTTTTCAGAATTTTTTTTTCATTCTCAGATGTTTTAATTTGTAAAAATTTTTAAAAATTAAAAAACGCCTTTATTTGAAAAATGTGTCAGAAATGAGCTTCAGTTACAATAAGCTAAACATCTTTTTTTTAAAACCTAGGATAAATTTCCCTCATAAAATGTAAATGATCTTAAAAGTAAAAGTATGTCACACTCATCCCTAGGACAAAGACAGCGTACAAGTACAGTAGTGCAGTATATTAAGTAAAACAAACGAATGGTTCGTTTAAACTGGAGAACGTTGCCAAGTAGAACAACGATGAAATTCTCAATTAGCCTAATATCTAGGTAAAGCTTTATGTAAATACAGCTCAAACCTCAAAGATTTCCAGAGGAGCTTATTATTTTACCCTACTTAATATATACTCTCTCTCTCCCTGTACATTACTTTAGAGAGGAAATCCAAGCAACGTTAAAATATCATATTTCCCTTTCTCCTTAAAACTCAGACAGTCTTTCAAAAACTCAAGCTTTCCTTTACTTTTAGACTAAGTAAGTAAATAAGGACACAGAGAGCTAAGTGAAATTGGCTAAAGACTTTAAATGATTCATTCCATCACGTCGTCCTTGCCTATACTTTCTTTTGTTTTCTTTGAAGCGAACGTTCGAACTTTAAACCAACATAAACGAATCTTGCTTTTCTCTTAAGATTTTGTTTCTGGCCATGTTATCCTATTTGTATTATATAGGGTGACGTAAACGTAAACCAAAGAAAAGTCCGTGGTTTGGTTTGGTTTGGTTTGGTCTGATCGCCATAGCTTATCATATAGTGAGTGCAATCCTTCTTTACTTTACTTCTATGAAGGAAGGTAAAACTGTTCGAGGAGTAGAAAAGTAAGTAATAAGATAGTTTGGTACTCTCATAAGATACACTATTATCTTATATATCACCATGGGCAAAAAAGAGCATCTGTTTTATGAGAAGAAAGAGAAAGGAGGTAAGATGTAGACACACAGTTTTAGGAGATAATTCCTCCTTCCTTTGAAACATCCTCCTCCCCGCTTCTGTCTGAAACAAAATTAATTTTTCTTTCTGCCAGAAGCTACAATCTTATAAAATCCCGTCTTTACTTTTCTTTTTGGCTCGTCAGACTGAAGCCCACCTACCACCTACTGCCTACGTACTACTTTTAGATTGTGATGATCACTACCCACCTACCCACCACTTATCGCATTCATCTAACTCACTTGTAAGGAGTTTTCACATGTACACACTTTATGAAACTAGCTTAATCGATTTCAGTGGAGAAAAAAAGGTATTTATTTTATGAGATGAAAGGTCAGAGAGTGAAACTTTATA
>JAQFZZ010001184.1:0-12283 GCA_034696405.1 Isotoma caerulea
TAGACCCTAAAAATTACTTCAGAATCGAAACTGGTGCTCAGCTACTTGAAAAACTGTAAGTTCATCATGGAGAATGTGATTTTTTAAATGTCCTATCCTAGGGTGTTTTAATATTGTAAAGTGTGAAGTGAAGTTTTATCATCTTTGATCTTGCGTCTTGCTTTTGACCGAAGTGTCCAAAAGACCAGAGGGACTAGTCACATTAATTACCGAGTTTTAATTAGGAAGTCTTTACTGGGTCCTGCCTTAATGATTACCACAGTGGAAGTAAACCAATCTTTGTGATTTAATATGTTTTTAGATATCAGATGGGACTGATACCGACGAGAGACTCGTTAGAATTATGTGACAACGTAAGCGCTTCCTCGTTCTGCAGAAGACGACTTCCAGTAGTTATGGTTCGACTGAAAATGGCCCAGACTATTAAGGACGCTGTGAAGTTCATCGAGCAAGGTCATGTCAGAGTGGGGATCGAAGTTGTTAAAGACCCTGCCTTCCTTGTCACCAGGTCAGTTTAGTATCTCAGTTTTTAGTAATTTTGGAGTAGAATGCAGAAAGTGCGTACGTGACATTCGATGTACGAAAGTCTATGCGTATATTATTCATGAAGGAAAAACTCCCAAGGGGATTTAATTTTAATTTGAAAAATGCTACCTCGGTATTATCTTTTTGATTAAGTAAAAATAACTTATAGCTGAATCATGGGTGCAAAGATAATAAATATATTATTATCTTTATTATTATTATTATTATTATTATTATTATTGATTATTTATTGTGCAGAAACATGGAGGACTTCGTCACTTGGGTTAATTCTTCAGCGATTAAGAGACACGTTATGGAGTACAATTCTATCGTAAGTTTATTTCACTTTATCGTAATTATTCATTATAGATTTTGCCACAATGAGTTAATTAATTGTTTTTATTTATTGCAGAGAGATGACTACGAACTTTTGTAAGCTGATCATTGTATGTTTACAAACAAATACGCTATAGTTAGAGAAATAAATGCGAATAAAGTCTTAAGCTTTTTGTATTTTCTTGAATTACTTGTACCATATACATTCTCATCGAGCAGGCATCAAAATTAGATTTTATTTAGAAGTTCCCTTTTCATTTTTAAGTACAACATAACGTTACGTAACAATAGTGCACAGATTGTTCATTAAACTCGTGAAGATGAGTCTCGGGGTAGTCGGGGTGCAAAAAGTACATGACTACTATACATTGGGAACTAGACATATTAAGAATTTCAAGATGGAAAGAAATCGAAACTGCAGGCTACTTAATACTTAATGATAATCAGTCAATATCCAATATTGTCTTGGCAGTATTGAAAAAGTTTCTCCACAAAGACTCCAACGCTCTTGAATGTTTTCAAAAATGTACAAAACAAAAATTAAAAATGCTAAATGGAGATTTAAAACACACATGCACAAGTTGGTGCATAGATTGGCTCATTTATGCTGTTATTTAAACACTTTCAAGTAGATTGAACTTTTAAAATTTTGAAAAGTGTAAGTTAAGAGGAAATAGAATAAGATGGATTTCTATTCAGATTCTCTATTTGTAATTTAGCATAAGTAATAAATAAGAATAAACCAATCATTATGTAAAATGTTGTCAAAAAAATGCATTCACGCTCCCCGTTACCCATTCAATTCTCCAGAAGGAAGTTATGAATGGATGGATATAGAGAGTTTACTTTTGAATGTTGGGAAGGAGGACTTGGCTTGGCGTTATTAATTATTAATTTTTTATGAATAATATACACTTAATCAGTTACTGCAAACACAATTTGAAATAGTGCCTACTTTTACACTCTTTTGTTGGATGATGTCTTTGTTTGTTCTTTGATCAAATTATTCAAATAATAATGCTCTTCGGAAAACACGAAATGAAATTCAAGCTAAACTATTGGTAATATTTTGCATAAGTATTGCAAGAAACGGAAATGGAAAATTAATGAAACTTACAGCATACGTGTACTTCTTATTTTTAAAGTTAGCTAATGACGCAAAGGAAAAATATCATTGGTAACTTGGAATGAATTTTTTTCGAACATGCAGTCCATTTTCACAGCCCGTTGGAAGTGTTTATAAATACGCTTTTCGAAGCATATCTAAACGTTAATGCACATAGATAAGTTTCATATCTGCATGTAAATTGCAAGCGGAAGATTTAGTTGCAAGCATATTTCGACTTAATTTAAAACCTGAGCTTCTTTATATCTAATATGGTTTGGAAAGAGCGATTGTTAGAATTTCATCAAAGATTGCTTAGATGGGAGCCAGACCAAAATAGTGCATGGGTTCGTTTTATAAGGATAAGTAGACTGGCTGGACTCAGAGAGGCTGTTAAACCTGGTGTGCATTACTTAAAAAGGTTGGTAACATACATTTTATTTTAAACTTTAATATTGCAACTGAATATCTCAGTCAGAGCACAGATTAGTAAAAATGTACCAATCATATAATTCTATGTCTACAAATTCGTATCCCATTTTTCTTTACGTTTGGTCCCCTGATATCAAAAACCCTAAAAAACATCAATCTTGAAAATTTGCATGAAATAAAGCCTACATTTCATGAGTATACAATTAATGTCGTTGTCAAATTTCGTTTAAATTACTTCCTATTTTTAATTTTAAAGAATTTACCTTGTCTTAGGCATTTCATGAAATACATTTTCTTATTTGAGTAAATTATCTTATTTCAATTTAATTTTACATTATTATGAAAATTAGTTTTTGAAACAACTAAGTAAAAATGTCAGGTAGATTAACGAAATTGAAACTTTTTTGAAAGTGCACCATTCCTTTATTAAGATTAAAAACAGTAGTCAAAAATTTCTTGTGCCGTTGATTAGTTCATACTTCATAACAAGGCAATCGATGCCGTCTTTAGAATTTTTCAACCCTCTTTTCTCTAGATGAAATCTATGAATAAAAAGTTTTGTCTTCAAGTGTGCTGACGATGGATTTTTATTTAAGATTTACATCAATTAAACATGTAAATTTTATTTATTAATATTATTGACCACCTACAATACCTGAATAGTTGTGTGCTGGATCGCAATTGTAATTTAAATCATTATTCAACTCAAGAGGTAGTTATTAGGTCCAGTTTTGCATATGTACTGAGTATGCGGTTGATACAGTTAACTCTGACAGAATAGATAAAGCCCTTTCCTGCAATTTTAATGCTCGGTTTTGCGAAGCCTAACAAAACTCCGATAAAAATCAAGTTTTAGCATTGTCTATTGTCTCTATCGATATGAAATTCCAAAGAATTACTGTCCCACCCTCCCGTACTCCAAGCAGAAAACGAAGTATATAAGAACGAATTCCTCTTTTTAACGAGAAAAGTTAACAATAAGTAATATAATGTCTATTAATTTCAAATCGCCTTGGAATTAATTGCTCAATATGATTTTATAAAGCTATTTTTTAATATTTAAGACTACACTTACAATAACAAATTAACTCAAGGCTAATATCTATCTAGTTTAAGTACTAGTCAGATCCAAAACATGGTATAGAAATATGGAGTTTTTTAAAAGAAATGCAAGCTATGCATTTCAGTAACTAAAAATCAATTTGAAATAGTAAATTTAAAAAATGGCGATACATTTGTAAAACATTGCTAAGACGCAATAAACAAAATACTATACATTTACATTATGTAACTTGACTGGAAAAGACAGAGATACGAAAATTTTACATTAAAAAATGTCATCTTTCTTGCGTTAAAATTTTAAAAGAATTCACAACGCAAACCGATTTTTATTAAAATTCAAATGGCATGAGAGATTTTTTTTGATCACATATTTTTCATCCATGGATAAAAATATTATTAAGGTTTGATTTGAAGAAGCTTTTCTAGAACGGGCTTTGGCAGTTTCGGGTGGACATGCATACCTGACATAATTTCATGTGGCATTGTGGTTTGAACTGTTTACAGCTGCATTCGACGAGCCCTGAACTGGTAACTTGATCGTATAGTTTGCCGTTTCTAAACGGGTTGAAAATTTAACATACCTACTAATAAATAGCATTTAAATAAACTATGTAAGACACGTTTGGGAAGGATAAAGGTAGACTCAAGTTTACTGTGTGAAAGGTGGATTCGATTGATGTTGTTATTTGCTTAAGAATACTATATGCTGAATTATTCACTGCAAGAAAATTTTCATAGGCAGAGTAAACAAAGCTCACATGAGAATTATTTATTCTTTTTGTTAAACAAGGTTTTATACAATAATTCAAACTAACCCAATGGATCACATCTACATGTCTGTGGCCTTGCTCATCAAATTATGAAAACCATAACATTATTGAGAAAACATGAAACAAAATAAAAAAGGGGAAATATTTTCGATAATCATACAAAAGACAATACGTGTACTTGATATTTTTTTAAACTGACTAAAATAACAATATTATACATTCTCAACTAAAATAAAGCTGTAATCAATTTTTCCATTTTTAAAACGCCTTTTTTGATGGAATCGTAAATCATATAAAATTATTTTACTTGACACAAGAAATGAAGAATCTTATCATACATTAAAAAGCCTTTAACGAATCAATTCTGTTCCTGAACAAAAAATATTACTTACAAATGAATAAAACGTCTTGAAGTTAAGTTTTAAAATTCCAAAGCAACGGTACAATATGAATACGATTTCACAATAGTTCAAAATCAAAATGTCTGGTACTCAATAAAACATTTTTGAAAAATTATTTTTTCTTCACTTAGATGCCACTAGCAATTTACTAGTAGTTAAGATTGGCGGTCATTCTCGTTTATCTTTTCCACTATCTACCCTCTTTGCCCTGGATAAAATTAATATGTTAAGTTTTAAATCCAAGTGTGTACACTTAATTCCAGCCAAAAGATAGTATTTCAAACTTACATGCTCCCGTTAATAAGTTGTAACAGTCTCGGACTTGATTTGGTATGCACTGACCTACATGCATTGTACAGTTAGCTGGACCGCACTTTTCTTCTTCATTACAACTATAATAAAAAATAGTAGGTTGGTTTGGGCCATTAATGCATCTGTATTTACCATCTGGTCGACAAAGTTCTGGCTGATCTTTATTGAAACCCGCATTAATTTCGTATCCGCAATATTTATAATCCGCTTTTCCGCCGGGGTGGCAAATACACTTGTCGTATTTAACTTTAGTACTGCCCTGCTTGATAGCACACAGAATTCCGAAGAAAAATAAAATCCAGTACCTAAATGTATGCATTGTCGCTGTAACAATATATTTATATGATATATTCAAAAACAAGTTTCTTCTCCACTTTCCAAATAATAATGAGTGATATGAATTTATTTTTGCACAAGTTAAGTTAAAAATAAGTAGTTTAAGTTTAACAGCCAATAAGTTCATGTCGTCTTTGAATTATCGTGATGCATAATAATTCATGGCCTTGGATTGAGGTTTTGTACTTAGGCCGAGCCAGGGCTTTTGAGATCGTCAGGTCTGTAACTGGCTAAGACACGAACACTCAATTAAATCCCAAACGATCGATTTGAAATTTTGTTTACACAGTGAGAAGGCCAAAATAGGAAACGAGTTCGAATTTTCTAATAAAAATAACCCTTACTGTTTCTCGGGAATTTCTCAAAATCACCCAAATTGGCTGATTTTTTCTATGGGGGTAATGGAATACAATTAATGAGTGTTTCTGGATGAATAAAATAATATTTATCAAATTCATTTATATTTAAAAACCCTATAGGGTGACTGGGTGACCCAACTTAGTTTCACCAAAATTACCCTTTTCCGATTGGATACCAAAAGTAGTTTTTAGTAGGAACATTGTTTTAAACTTGAACAATATTTTAGTTGGTTGTATGTGGTTGCAAAATTTACATTGGTTCACACGGTTCACACATTCATGAACATCAAATCTGTTATTGGCAAGAAAGAAATCTGTCTTGGGCTATGCGAAGCTGTAATGGAGGTTATGAAATAAAGGATTCTTCATTTATAAATTTATTACAATCAACGTCAAGGACACAATTTCAGTCATTTAGTTCTGTCTAATGAACACCACTTGCTAAATTAGTATTGTATTATAGCAATATTCTAAACTTGTAAATAAATTTAAACGTTGGCATGAATGGAAGGAACACTAATAAAACAAAACGCATACTGTTTTAAAAAAATAGTAATCCATTGTTGACTGCGCACAATATATTTGTCACATCCAACTTACAAATAGTACATTAAATGCATGTTATTGATTTCCATTACAAATTCCCCTTATAAATTGGCGAATCCCTAATTCATTTTAAAGTATCTTTTTATAAAAAAAATTACTAAAAATAATAACTAGAACAACGATCCAAATACAAAAATAACTTGGAAATATTATTTGTTTTAAAGGTTGTTTTTGTTGATTGCATTTGTCGGCTGTCTCTCATATGGCCTTGTTACGGTTTCTGCAGTATTCTTGCGATATTTCCAGCGACCAATTTTGCATACATTTCACGACGGTGGTGTTCCAATTGAAAGAGCCATTTTCCCTGGATTAACCGTTTCGTCTCCATTCATGTTGCGAGCCAAAACATTGGATGAAGCTAATGAGTGAGTTAAACCCATTTTTAAATTTTTTGTTAACTTTGAACTGTACAAGCCCAAAGCATTGTTGACGGTAGCTAAAAATAAATAATCTGTTATGTGTGAGGGCGCTGCTTTTGACCTTATTTTAATTCCAAATTTTCACATTGCAAGATTTAAGTTTAAATCGTTGGTTATAAATTCTATAAAATATTTTTTTTACTAATATTACAATATTAGTGAAAACAATTATACAAGTATTGACATTTAATTTTTTTTTTACATTAACGTATCTATAGGATATACATAGACCTAGAGCTTGGAAATAAAACTGTTTTCGAAGGATTTGCATGGAGCAAATCTGAAGCTTCTAAACTCATTCATACCATTGACCACATATGTGAGTCTTCAAAAAGTTACGGAAAGACATTTGGGACATTGAGAGATGGAAAATCTTATGATCTACAACGATATATCGAATGGGTTGAAGAACAGAATATAACGCTCATCGACAGTATGAAAGACACCTCATTCAAAGAAAAAGTGTTTCCTTTCGTAAAAAAGGTAATGTTCTCTATCTATCGTCGCTTATGCTTATGATATTATTAAGACGCGGAAACTCCTTTATGGTTTTCAATACGTCTGTCTGTCTGTCTATCCAACCGATAACTCAAGAACTGATTGAGATATCCGGCTGAAACTTGGTATACATGTTCTACACCCCCATACCTCGAGTTGAATTCGGAAATGATTTGTAGAATCACTTTCAAGGTTACAATAAAAAAGTTCAAATTTGTGAACTTATGTTAGAAAGTTAAGATAATGTTAACGTTAAGATAGAAATTTTTGTCATATTTCCTTGTTCTCCACCACCGCATGCTTTCTGTAAAGTACAGGTACCCCAAATAGAGCCCTGACGGACCCCAAAAGAGTCAAATGTCTGACCTTATGTTAAAGATAGAAAAAATAATTTTTCTCGATATGGCTTCTACTCCAGCACCGCTTCTAAAGGACCCTAAAACCTGGATTATAAGCCGCCATTGTATATAAGCCTGTTTTGAGATTTTCAGATTTACAAAAAAATTCATTCAGCGTTGGCTTTAAAATTCAAACATTGTTACGAATGAAAATATTAACAGAATAAAGCATTTTTAAAACATTTTATAAGCCGCCCCGTCTATAACCATGTCTGCCAAGAAACCACTTTTTTGGACACATAAGCCGCGGCTTATAATCCAGGTTTTATAGGGTACTTAACGATTTCTAAGAGAACTTTGTTTTCTAAGGGTAATTTATGGTTTTTAATGGTGCTTTATGGTTTCTAAAGGTACATTATGTTTTTTAGGGTACATTGTTTTCTAAAGGTACATTATGTTTTTAAGGGTGATTTACGGTTTCTAAAGGTACATTATGTTTTTAAGGGTGCTTTACGGTTTCTAAAGGTACATTATGTTTTTAAGGGTACTTTTGTTTTCTTATGATCATTTATTGTTTTTGTGGTACTTTATGGTTTCTTATAGTACTTTATTGATTCTTGTGGTACTTTGTGGTTTCTTATGGTGCTTAATGGTTTTAAAGAGTACTTTATGATTTCTAAGTGTACGTAGGTGTACTAAAAAGGTTACAGGGGGTGCCCAGATGCTCCACTTCCGCTTCTTTATACCATATTTTACACAGGTTTATTTAAATTAAAGATTTATTTATGAGATCAAATTTCAGATTCTCGATTACATTAATATAATTTGAGCACGTTAAGAAATGAAGAACAAAATATTGACAAACCATTTTACTTTTTTTATCGGTAACAAAATGTTTTGGTTAATGAGCTAACAATTTACGTTTAAATATCACAGGGGCTAACGAATTGCTCTGAGATAATCACAGGATGCCTTTGGAGAGGTTCACGAAACCTGTCATGCAATGAACTATTTAGTTCAGTGCAAACTGACGTTGGAGTTGGTTGTTCATTCAATAAAATACCAGACCACATTCTTCGAAAGTAAGCCAAACATGTACAAGGGAAATCAATAATAAAGAAATTCACATGAGGCATTAATTTGTGAATATATTTTAGTGATACTGGCTTGAAAACCATTTTGTACGAACGTGGCAGACAGTTTGAAGACGAAAATGAACTCTGGACTGCTTGGAATATTGACAAGCACCCATTTCTTGAAAGCGAAAATGACGATATAAAATCAAAAACCAGGGGACATAAAAATATCCCGTACCGTCAAAAGGTTTCGGGTAAAGATAAAGGCTTCTCTTTTACGTTGAAATACGACAAAAGCAATTCTGACGTTGCATGTCCGATATTTGATAGCGTTGGTAAAATGGTAAATAATAATGTGTTTATTATTGTAATATTGAGAACTTTTTAATCTAGTTATACTTCTAATTCTATCTAGTTCTAGATTTATCAGCATTTCACTGGGTTCTATAGCAGAATATCCCGCACCTTGAATGCCCACACATATATCTATTATCGTTTTTTTGTCAAAATTTTTGAAAAAAATATTTAGATCTATATATTTGGTTTTGGTCTAATAAAGCTTTTTATTTCACACGACATGAAAATATACTTTCCGACAAAAGTGTTGTTGTAACACTTACAAAGACCAACCAAGATTTCTTATAAAATATTTTATACGCATTTTTTGGCATGCAATTAATAATCCAGTTTGTTTCTGTGTTTCTAAATTTTTAGATCAGTTTTCACTCACCAATCGACGAGCCAAGAGTCCTTTCACAAGGCATTAACATCCCTCCTGGTAAGGAAGTCTTCATCAGGCTTTTTCCCGAGGTCACCATTGCAGACCCTAGAATTCGGAACCTTGATGTCGTAAGTCGCAATAAAAAGTAGAAATAACTTTCATATGAGATACAAAGTTGGAATTTGTACATCTGAAAAATTGTTTTTGAATTTCATTTTTTAAATAATTTTAAATTGGTTTGCAGAAGCAACGCAAATGCTATTTTCAAGATGAAACACCTCTGAAGATCTACAAAAAGTATACGCAAGGAAACTGTCTAAAGGAATGTTTGGCCAAAAGAATTCAAAAAGCATGCAACTGCCTTCAGCTTTCTATGACAGGTTAATTTGTTGATTGTTGCATGTTAACTTTAACCACTTACTGCTTGAAATTTTCGAATGCTGAGTTGATTGCATTGTTGATATAAATTATTCCGCAAAAAACACGCTTCAAATAAAAACTAAATCACTCAAATTCACCTTTTCCACCGTAGCGTAGTCGAACACTAAATTTGTTTAGTGAGCACAATTTTTAGTAAAGTTATCGCATGTAAAGCTAATCATAAAAAATTTAATACAGCTGGAAAGAACGAGAAAATATGTGGACCTCTACAGCAGGAATGCGTGCAGAGAGAAATAGGTAGAGCAAACATTACAGTAGGCAATTGAAAAAATATTGTCTGCTCTTATATAATATTAAAAACTGTCCCTTTTTTGTCTTAAATAATTCGGTTAAATATTTGAAAAATTACAGAGGAAATCGATTCTATTGGCTATGGTGAAGCTTGTCGGGAACCAAGGTGCTATGCACCATGTACTGAGATAACTTACAAGACGGAAGTGACCTCCTCAAAACTCATAATTGACCACCCAGAAACTTTGGGTGTTGGGTACGTAATTGGGAATATAATTATGGCATTAATCAGAGCTATCAATTGTTGTAGTTCGTACATATATTACAATATGATTTGTACTTTCAGATCATCGGCTTCCCGGCTTTCAGTTGTTCATGTGTATATGACTTCAGAATCGATTGTTAGTCATGAACGTACCCTGAATCTTGATTACAGTGAATTATTTGGTAAACAAAATGACTTGCAGTCTAATTCAATTGATATCTTTATAAAACAAAATGTAACGAATTTTGAATCTATTTTAGGAATTTTTGGAGGAATAATCAGTCTAACCAATGGAATCGACATTCTACAAATGTTCCATATACTGGCAGGCTTCTTCGTCCTTGTGGGCTCACTCTTGGAAAGTTTGTATAGACTTGGGCAAATTTTCGGTAGACAACTTCGCGTCATTTTTAACTTCAACAACGGAAATGAGTCTCGTTCTCTTCCACCTGCACCACAGAATCCTTCAGGTTCAGATGCAGGGGTGGAATTCATCATGGTCCAACCAAGAGAAGAATCCGGTCAAGATTTAAATCCTTAGGATGTTCCTGACATAGTGGCTGAGTCATCCGGGACACAAAATCTGACAGTTAAACGTTTGTAAACTGGACCAATGCCAAGAATGTGAGCAAGAAGACAACAATACCCTGTCTCATGCTAAAATTGAAAAAGTTCGAGCAAAAAATTACAACAAATTTGTTAACTACAAGCTTTTACGATAAAATAAGATATATGAACCAAGAAATTTTTAACCAATGTTTGGTTTATATTGACGGTATTTGTTGTATATTGAAGTGTTGCAATTTTTTGAATGTGTACTAGTAGTTAAATTCAAGTAAATAGTATTGAAAGATGGATCTATTACGTGCATAATCTTTCTACATATTTGAATACATAGTTCCACAAATCCACTCGCTTATCTCGTCATTGTTAAAAATAAATTGTAAGAGTTACGGTATTTAGATGCTACCCATTAAACACTGTTCATTGTGCTTATGAGACCCTGCTTTGTGTCTTTCTCGGTGTAGGCTAAATATATTAATAGAGATATAGTCACTAGAAAATAAAATTTTCTATCATACAAACCTTTGGTAAAACAACAATTAATGTTTGATCTTCGAATCTTCATTCTCAGAAATGTAAGAGTTTTAGGTGTGCCTTTGCTTGTTAGATTATACGATATGAATTTTTATATTTTAAAGACAGTACTTAAAAATGTGCTCAAACGAAAGTACCATGTTGCCAATATTGATAATCAAGCTAAAAAATAAGAAATCAAAAAAATCTCACATCTCTTACTAAGTCACTAATGTAAATTTCACCGTGTAATGTATTTGGCATTATAACGCACCACTATATTGTATTGCATCTTAATAAAATACAAATTCAACCATGTCACAATTTTGAAAATGACATTTCAAACACCTCTTTAAACAAGAAGCTCTTGATGTTGAATATAGATTTCACAAATGAGATTTATATTCAGATTCTCTATTTATATTACTTTCATATCATCAGCATTAGCAGCAAAAAAATTAGCTAGGATCTACTTCAAGTGAATTTTAGTTCAGAAATGAAATCGGTTTGGTGTTTCTAGTAAGGTCGATAATAATTTAACATAAGTAATAATAAAAGTTTTGATAAACCAATCATTATGTAAAATTATGCTGTCAAAAAAATGCATTCACGCTCCCCGTTCAGTTCTCCCGAAGGTATATGAGTTTTGAATGGATCGAGATCGAGACTATTGAGAGAGTTTACTTTTGAATGTTGGGAAGGAGGACTTTGCTTGTCTTGGCGTTATTAATTGTGTATGAATAATATACACTTAATCAGTTACTGCAAATAGTGCCTACTTTTACTCTTTTTGTTGGATGATATATTTATGGCTATATGTCCATCAAATTATTTAAACAATGATGCTCTTCGGAAAACACGAATTGAAACTCAAGCTACACTATTAAAATATTGGCAATATTTTGCATAAGCATTGCATGAAATACTTGAACGGAAATTGAAAATTAATGAAACTTAAAGCATACGTGTACCT
>JAQFZZ010001185.1:0-12283 GCA_034696405.1 Isotoma caerulea
GCTTGCTATTATTATGCTAAAATACGCTTTTTAAGGACTTGTAACACATTTACATCTTACTATCTTTTTCTTATTAACTTATCAATTAAAACTTTACAAATTTAAAACTCAGTCAAACTCTAAATCAATCATCGACATTTTCAATAATCATTATAAAGATAATTCATTTAAATGATTTTGTTACTTGGTGGGTGTGGCGACGACACCCAGCTATTGTAAGTATTAGAAACGAGTGCAATTAAATTCTAAGGACAAATCCACAAAGCAGTTACGTTCGTTTGGACAATATATAAAGCTATTACTAGCATGTAAAGTACTATTTCAAATCTAAGAGTACATCAAGACTAAAAATTTCAAATTCCAGGTTGTCAGAGATTTGTCCTCAGTAAACGAATTTTATTTAAAATTAATTCAACAATTTAAATAAAGAATTAAAGATTAAAATATCTATTCAATTAAATTAAGAATTGATGATTAATATTTCAAATTTAAATTAAATTGAAATGTTTAATGAATTATTAATTGAATTTTAAATTAATTAGAAATTTTTAATGAATTATTAATTGAATTTTGAATTAATTTGAATATGGTTAATGAATTATTAATTGAATTTTGAATTAATTTGAATATGGTTAATGAATTATTAATTGAATTATGAATTAACTTGAAATCTTTAATGAATTAATAATTCAATTAAATTATTAATTCATTAACCCATCCCTGTGCAGTGTCCTTTGATTGCAAGTCACTTGTTTGTATTACGAACTAAATTTGCACTACTATCCAATGTTTCCTTCAAATCTGCTATCATGAATATACTCTATGAATTAACCCACTATTAAATGGTACTGCAATGAAACAATGTATGCTGTGATTTTGACCACTATTAAAAAAATGAACGACATGCTATGAGAAAGAGAAAGACGTGCTATCATCATGATGCTATGAATAGTCTTAGAATCCTTTTATCCCCACCCCGTATAGTGATTAAAACTTTCTTCAGTTACTCCTGCAACTTAATCTTCCGATAAGTAGGTTATCACTCTCTTAGATTATAACTAGCCGAAAGTTCATTTCTATTGAACTATTGTCAATTTAAACTGAAAATTCTTTGAAACTAAATGGGACTAATTGAAACCATTTAGCGCTACTTAAAATCGCACTCATATGGTGAGCTTTAAGAATTCATTTTGGGGTGTGATATAGAGAGATTCGGGGTGTTATGTAATGTGGGGTCAAATGGGTACGTGCGGGGAGTCACATGGTGTGACGTGTGAGGGTGATTTGGGAACATCAGGGCTGTTATATGGGGTCATATGAGGGCTTTACGGGACTTTTGGAGGGTCCTACGGGAGATATTAGGGGTCAAATTGGGGACTTTAGGAGGATCATAATATCATTGTAAGCAAATGGTGGCAAAGAGTATGTAATATCAAAAACATTGTGACAGACAAACTGATACACAACATGAGCGTTCACGTAAAGTATCTGTACATACTTAATAACTGATAGTAGAACATCCAGAATTTGTGGTTTTATTTCGGGGAAACGCATAAATTGTGTTATAAAGACATTAAAGTTTATAAATGAGCATATCAATACTGTTCATTTTTTGCTCAATGTTTTGCTGTTCCTTGTTGCGCTGTAGATTGTTTAGCGGTAAAATAAATAAACTAAAGACGTTGGTCTTATAAAGTTCAACCAAACAGAAATGGATAAATCAAAGTTTTTCGTCAAGACACGAACTAGCTATTTATTTAAAATCCAAGAGATTATGGATTAACTGTTGTGACAAAATAAATACTGGATATAACAAATGATTGCTAATACATAATAATTGAATAAAATAAATTGTTTTATTTAATTAAAACTAAATTTCCTCACGAATGAACCTTTGTATGTTCTTTTCCAATTCCCACTTGCAGTTCAAGGTACGGGTGAAATACGGGCCCTCAATCAGAGTTGGAAAAGTGATATAAATAGATGCAGTCACACCTTGTTGCGGTACAATCATATTGTACAGCCCCAACGTAAAGGTTACAGGCATCATGGCATTCTATTTCCGTTCGACCGCCACAGTGATTGGCAGCTAGTTGAAAGAACATTTTATTTAATTGATTTTGATTTTTAATGGATTAAATTTTTAGTAGTTTGTAATTCAATAATTTTGGAAAACAAACCTCTTGATTCTACTTGGGTAAGAATGGCTGCCCCATATATGACAATAATTCCGAAAATTATTACGGTTGACTTCATTTGGACGAGTTTTAAAGGTCTCTTCTATTACAGTTTAAATCTTCGTCTTGTTATGGGTAATGCATAGATAGAAAATTTATCCCTCAATTTATACTATGCAAGGTTTTAATTCGGATTGAAAGTAAATAGATTTATCCACAAAAAAACCAGTTTGGTTTTCCAAGTAATGCATTAAAATATTTTCAGTATTAGTCACTTATTTGCAAATTGAATATTTTATTGGAAAGATTCCGTAAAACGTTTTTGATATAAAAAATTTTATACTAAATTTGTACCTTAATAGTACTTTTCCAGGAAAATTATTTTGAATGGAATCAGATATTCGGTTATTGGAGGTAATTTATGTGGCATTTCAGGATAGCAAAATCAAACCGGTTTTCTTTACTCGATGCTGGATAAAAATAACGACTAACAAAATAAATATAAAGACATTTCAATATTCACAATTAAGTTTAAGATTCAACCTTTTTTATTAAAATTATCTTGTCAAGAAACATGAAAGAGAAGAACGTAGTAGCTCTTGAATATGTTTTTAAAACTGCAGGAATTTTTTTTCGGGGTCAATGAATAGCAAAGAGGTGGAATTAGTACTTTTGTCGGCAAACCTTTTCAAAACAATCGTAGATGTACTCACAATACTCAATTTCACCTACCTCAGGTCTTCATTATTACAAGAAATTCGATAAAGCAAAACACAATCAAACAGGTTTGCTTTACCCAGTATTGTATCATTCACCAAACTTTCTCAATTTTCCTAGTAAGCATTGACAATCTTTCTTAAAAAGTTTTTGAGAAATGATTGTTGATTCTAGGAGAAATATGCCTGCAACAAAAATGCCGCGACAAAAATGGCCACAACATTTATGCCTATGACAAATATGCCTAGTTAAAAGAATGTTTTCAAATGTTAAAATTTCCAAAAGCATTTTTAAAAATCAAACTTGATTAAAGAATTAAAATTAACTAAAAACGGTTTTAGGACCTAGGAATACTATTTCTGTACCATCTTTACTAATACTTGTCTTAGTATTTAGGCTTTTTAAACGTTTTTTCATTAGTTTAATATCAAAAAATGTTTAAAATTTGAACATTTTAAATTGAAATTTTAATGAGGCATATTTGTCATAGGCATATCTGTCGCCAGGTATTTTTTTCATAAGCATATCTGTCGCGAGGCATATTTGTCGTGAGGCATGTCTGTCGCGAGGTCGTGAGGCACATTTGTCGTGAGGCGTATTTTCTCGTGAGGCATGTTTTTCGTTGACATATTTGTTGTAGCCATAATTGTCGTAGGCATATTTGTCGTTGACATATTTGTTGTAGCCATAATTGTCGTAGGCATATTTGTCGTTAACATATTTGCTGTAGCCATAATTGTCGTAGGCATATTTGTCGTTGACAATGTTAACATATTTGTTGTAGCCATAATTGTCCTAGGCATATTAGTCGTTGACAATGTTGACATATTTGTTGTAGCCATAATTGTCATAGGCATATTTGTTGTCGCCATAATTGTCGCAGGCATATTTGTTTCTAGGTATATTTGTCACTAGGCATATTTGTCGCGGTATGTTTGTCGCGGTATATTTTTCGTATGCATATTTGTGACGAACAGATGGACACAGTAATAACAATAAAGTTTCTGTACTTATTAGCAAGGTCGTGCAAATGTATAGACTGGTTCTAGTTTGTTGCCTAAATACTTCCAAGTTTATTTAAATTCGTAAGTTCTTTACTCAGTACTCTTATTAATGTTTTCTTAGAAATGCAAAAATATGTCCAATAAATTTGAAACTATAAAAGGTTTCTGGAATAGGAGTTCTCTTTTTCTAAAAAATTATCATGATGTAGAATAGTTGGTCTCATAAGAATTTACTTAAAAAAACTTTCTAGGATAAGAAAGTTTAGTATAAATTCATGAATTAAATATCATTTCTTTATCATACTCTGACGAAGATTCAACAAAGAAACATCTAGAATAAACACTAAAAACATTTACCATGAATTTCTGGACTGCAGTAACCGCACTTGTCTTTATTGTCGGCGCAATTCTCATTTCTCAACCACAATCTACTATGGCTAACAGTAAGGTTTTAGATTAATTCAATTTAAAATGAAATATTTTGTTTTGTTATTCTGGAACTATTTTTTAACATTGCAGGATATTGCAACGGGCATACAGACTACGGATGCAATCAAATTTGCAGCAGCAGACACAAAGATACCATAAAATACGAATGCGGCCAAAATTGGTGTAATTGTTATTTACCGAATGGTGGTGGTGGTTATTTTGTTCGAGGTGGAGGAAGTGGAGGAACACGAGTTGTTTCGTACTAAATCTGATGTTTTTTAAAGTCAAATATTGAAAATAAAACGAATTAATACAATTCTAAACTTGCTAAATTTGTCTTTCTTCTATTGGTATTACGACGATTATATAGAATTTATTTTTTTCATAGATAGTTTTATTTATTACTTCAAAATTACATTGTATCATATATTATTTGACAAAGACAAAAAGCTGACCGAAATACACAGGTAAAAATTTCTCTAATGTTCCTTTTCCGGAGGCAAAGTACCTAATAGCACAGCTGCATTACTACGCTGGAGAGAAAGAAAGATCAGCTGAGTTAAAAAAATTTCGACAAACATTCACCAGTCTCTCACTATGCGCTATCGCTATGTGCTTACAAATTACCAATATCTTTCACAAAAACATAAACCCTCTTTTCTCTACACTCCACTAGACTCTAAAACTATAGGGACAAAATAAAATCTGTCAGAAACAACTGCATACTTCAACGGTTTTTCATTCATGGCTAATTCAGCTACAGCTCCAGCACGACTCAACGACGACACCACATAAGACGGCGCGAAAGTATTCCAATAGGTAAAATCCCACGAGATCAAGGAACCTGGGTCATACCATCTGGTCTTTTCGCATCATTCCTAAAACATTCAGGAGGTTATTTAACGAACGCTAGCACACCTCTAGAAGAAAGAGCTCGAGCTATAATATCATTAATTGCTACATGTTGCGACCAACGACCAGCACTGAATTTGCAAGCTAGCCAATGAAGACCTTTGTATGACACTACTACTCCACACTTACATTTGTGAGGTTCACAAATAACAGAACCTAGACGAAGTGCACAGGAAATCCGGAATACCTCAGGGTGTGTTCCCAACTAAGGGGAAGGTAAAACATTCAACAAATCAACTTCCGGTACCTGAACAGCTAAATGACGTTCCTAATCATCGGGCCTTTTTCCACTGTTTCTCAGAATTTGGACAGTTTGGTTATGCATTGGAGTCCCCAAACCAGCCTGTCTCCCTCTGAATTCGACTAGAGGATGTTCTATAGGGGCCAACAAACTGCCCCACTCACTCTCCGCATCTTTCATAGACGAATCAGCAACCCACATATCCGGGGAAAGAAGAGACTGTACTAGGAGCATAAAACTGTAGACGGACATTATAAAGCACCGAATCGCCGCATCAAAAGCTCGTTTGACACCTAAACCACCCATTTTCACCGGAAGTTCTGCATCCAAGCCTACTGGGAGAATTCACAATTTAGGATGCTTTCGAAGGCAAGCAGATTTTAAAACAACTCATATTCACTACGCTGTACAAGCTTTATACGAGTCGGTGCACATCTAAGAAAATAAATTTAACGGGGTATAGACACTGAAGACTGAAGCTCGTAACAGAAAAAATGCACTGTAAGACGACAAAACATGTAGCCGCTCTGATAAAACTTTCTCAATTGCGGAATCATTGAGATCTCCAAACAAAGTAGCATTATTGGACTTAATGCGTTGGGTTCCAAGAGAAGGATACAGTCCCATTTTATCTCTTATTTCTTGGGCAGCACGAAAATCCCAAAGCGCCTCCAGAGGCGTATCGGTAACAGTACCATCATTCAAAAACCAAACGTTTGATTTTGTATAAATAGACTCAATGATTGGCTGAATGACAAGAGAAAAAAGAGCTGGGATCCCCCTAGTAGACTCCCCTGCGGGAGTAAATAGGGTAATCTCCATAGAAGACATATGAAGGCTCACGATAAGCCTGAGAAACAAAGTAAAACGTTGAGGGACATTTATCCTTGATTTTATTTGATAAACCATTCACAACGCTCTAAGAAAGTATCGTCAGTTATCTATTGTACTATTAGAAACGGTTCGGTCTATTTGAGATTATTTAGGCTTATTTTAAACCATTTCCACTGCTTAAAACAATTTAGGGATATTTGAAACCATCTAGGATTATTTAAAACCATTTGTAACTATTTGAAAACATTTGCAGCTATTTTAAACTATTTAAAACTATTCGGAGCTATTTGAAACTATTTATCCCTATTAGAGACCATTTTGACCTTTCATAATCTCATTTTGCCCCTTTGGGGGTGTGGCCAAGGTCGTGGGGGTCATTGTTTTATGTTAAAATCTATTGCCCTTGGTCAGTGTATCATTTAAACCCATAATCTTATTTTGCCCCGTTGGGGGTGTGGTCAAGGTCGTGGGGTCATTATTTTATGTTAAAACCTATTGCCCAAAGTCAGTGTGTCATTTAAACCCACAATCTCATTTTGCCCCGTTGGGAGTTTGGTTGGGTTTTTTGGGGTCCCTGACATAACAGAAAGCATGCGGTGGTGGAGAAGCAATATCGAAAAAAAATTGTTCCCCTATCTTTAACATTGGGTCAAAAATTTGACCTTTTTGTTGTGACCTTGGGGGTGGTCGTACAAGGCCCATCTGCGAAATTATTCAAGCTATAGCTATGGGGGTCTAGAGCAAGTGTATAAAGTTTGACACGGACGGACTAACAGACTGACAGACTAACAGACACCATTAGCGTTCACATACAGGGTCGTAGCTTAATTAGGGTATTTAGGGTCAAAACCCCTCCCGAAACGCGGAAATTAACATTGAGGGGATAGAGAGGGGCGGGCGCAATAAAAATTTGAAGCGCTTTGAATCGCTGTAGAGCGCGCACGGAGGTTTTCTTGCGCGCGCAACCGAAACATTTGAATTTGGATTGATTGTTAGATGTTAAATCATGCATAGCATGAATTTTTTAATTTTGAGCGGTTTGAAGCGGTTTGAAGCGCTTTATAGCACGCACGGTAGTTCTGTTGTGCGCGCAACCGATATAGTTTAACTGTTATTAATGTTTAGATGTAAATTCTGGTGCAACATAATTTTTCAATTTTGAGCGTTTTTTTGCGCGGCACGGTGGTTCGGAATCTTGCGCAACCATTATCGTTGATTTCCTGTTCATTATTAGACATAGATTTATGCATAACATGATTTTTATGAATTGATTTTGCATTTTGAGCGCTTTGAAGCGTCCTAGAGCGCGCATGGTGATTCTGTTGCGCGCGGAATTATTACAGTTTAATTTCTGACGTTTTTTTAGATATACAATCACGATTAGGATATGAATTTGATAATATAAGACCTTTTGGCCTTGGAGGTCATCTAACATTCAAACATCAAAGTTTCATCATACTTCATTTTGATCTACACTTAAAGATGTATCTAAACATGCCAAAATTGTATGTTCCCTTTTTTGACCTTTGACCTGCTCTATACAACCTTAGCGATCATCATAGATCATGAGTATCACATTGCATTTTAATTTACTTTTCCAGAGCTATTCATAGATTTAAAATGTGAAAAATGACCTTTTTAGACCAGTTTAGCCTTGCGCAGCGCGCTGATTGTCAATACCGAAAGTCTTTGCGCCCAGAGGAATTCAACGCAAAAAACCGCGCGCGATTATCTTGAAACGGGTTAAAGTTATCGGTGTGACGGAAGGACGGACAGGCAGAAAAATGGACAGACAGAGAATTCTCATAGAGCAGCTTTCGCTACTTAATAAGGAAAACCTTTGAGGTATGGTCTATGTCTATATAACCGTATGGATTTGAATATGAACGAAGTGTTTATTCATTTGATTTTACTATTGAAGCAATTTTTTCAAAGTTAGTTCCATCGCAATCTTCCCATTTATCCTCTACAATTAAGTCTAAATTAAACACTTTTGATTTCACATAGTCTAGAATAATTTTCTTGATATCATCATCGACTGTTGGTTTAGTTGTGAGTGCAATCCATGAGGCTTGATTGTCTCCCAACGTGTGTTTCCAACGATGAAATTTTTATTATACGCAAAGCGATGTAATATTTTCTTTTTCCTGTAATTTAAACATGCATTGTGTGCATAATTTTATAATGTATTCAATTATCAGTGTAAATGAAATCGGAAATAAATACATTATAATAAGTAGCAAGTGTAACGGATAGTAGATTTGCCCTAAGCAGGGTTTCGGATGGTAAATATCAGATGGTATTTACCAGTGGTATTTACCGTTATTTTCCAGGGCGCTTTGTTGGTAATAACTCGTAAAAACTAAAAACAGAGATTTAGAGGCCACTGGAGCTAGCAATTCATAAAATACTATGCAGATTAGAAGCTTCTTACACTTTTATGATTTCTTATCACTATATTTAAAATAAATCAAGTTTCGAAAGATTTTTTAAAAAGTACATCATTTGGTCACTTGAATGGAATACTTTCATACAAGTATTTCATCCGTAGTTTTTCGTAATGATGTCATTTAATACTACTAAAAGCAAATACTACTTCACTTTTTGATCTTGCTATTTCTTAAACAGTGTTGAGTGAAATAATCTTATCTTTATTCACTTTTCTTATATTAAATAAAACTTCATATAATATTTTTTGCAAAGGACCAGAGCAAATAACATAGCAAGTGATATTTACCAGTTGTTACCAGTTAATACCGTTATTTACCGTTTTATACCAATGTGATGGTAAAAATCGCCAAAAAGTGGTATTTAAGAAACCCTGGCCCTGAGGAGAGAAATTCTCCAAAAATTGAAATAAACTGGGACGTGTCGGTTTCGTACCTGCGATCTGCTTTGCAAAGCCAACGATCAACCACTGTTGAGAGTCTATTCAAATATTTTGATTAAGTCTAATAACTTTCCGTTACTCTGGATGAAATCTCTAATGCCCTCAAATCTATTATCTTTTCTAAATCCCATTCATTCTCATCTTAGGAAACATCTTAATCTTATCCTATAACTTGTATGAAGGGCTGGAAGTATTGGCCGAACGTACTTACGAACGTACTGCACGCTTTCTATTGACGACTCAATACTATCTCATGCTACACAAGGATGCAAACTAAATTGTAATGAATCAAACGATCAAACGTCCGTTCGCATTTGGAAAAGTGAAGACCTTTGTTTCATTATTAAAATTGCTTCATTCATTCATTATCTGTTTCCAGGTAGGTTAAAGCACCAAGTTGTAAAATCTTGTTCCAGATATGAGCAAGGGTATTTGATCTCTTCCTCTGAAATGTCGCTGATTTTTTTCCAATGACATCCTCAGCAAATCTCTACAGCTCCAATTTACTCCAGAATGGAAAGTAAAAATGTGCCGTGGAATAAACCTTTATTCAAATAATATTTTTGCTATAAATTATTACTTTTCAAAAAATAGGGCTTGGTCCTTCTACCAAACTTTTAATGATTTCAATTCTTAAAAGTTTTGTTCCATAATATTGTCATACTCTACCGCAGTTTAGCTGTAGAAAACATTTTTTTGTAAAAATTTAATTCATCTCAAATTAACATCAAATTATCAAATGTGATATAAATAATATACCCTATTTTGCTATTAATCTCCTAATTGTTTATAAATAGTCATTCGTATATTTAAATTTGTATTGATACTCACCCTTGTCCAGTTCAAAGATTTGTCAATTCCAGGAGAGATACATGCAAATTCTTTTACAGCATTTTCATCTAGTCCAAAAACTGTTTTTAAATTAGTGGTTGTAACTAATACCACACAATGTATCGAAATTAAATTTAACTCCTTCATGGCAATAAATATTTAGTGAAATTATCCAAATGCAACTAGAATATTTGACTTAATTCTTCTTGATGTCCAAACTGAATTCTAAAGTCATTGATGGAGAATGATCTGTAGGTTACTAAACTCCAAGACAAACCTGTTTTTTATATGATCGTACCAAGACGATAATACCAAACTATGGTAAAAGCTAATAGAACATCGTGTTTAAATAAAAATCAAGAAGATTTAACATCTATGAGCACCAACATGGCCTTGGGATTTTGGGATAAAGCAGCAGGGGTCAAAATGTATTAAGTTGTTGATACGACACTGAATTTGATTGCATTAAACATATCCTTAAAATATATATAAACCTAACGGGTCCACAGGTAATAAAATTGTTGTTACATTCAAACCGGACGATTCTGTTTGGAGGTAGTGGAGGTAGAACTGATAAAACGCAAATTTAACTAAATTAAAACATCTTAGAACTTTGAATATTTTCCAATTGTCATTTTTCTCGTATCATTCGTTCAATTCGATTTGAGATTCCATAAGTAGAACTGGACCTCAAAGGTGTAGGTGTTAGACTACAATACAAACCTCAAAAGTATAAGTGTTAGACTGCAATAGAACTGTTGTGAGTCCCAACACCTTATACAAATACATACAATTTATAGTGAAATATATTGGTCATTGACAGGGTTGGGCAAAATACATGGTATTTTAAATACATGTATTTAAAATACGTATTTACGTATTATTGGTCATTGATTTATATTTATATCTGCATTGGATGCTAAATGTGTATTAATGGTGTAATTTTATATATGTGTAAATAAAGCTGAAAAGAAACAATATATCTGTCCAGTTTCAAGATTTTTAAACCTGAAAACTGGTTTTAGCTCAATTTTTTACCTTAAAAGAGGATGGAGAAGTTTAGATTCAAATTCATTAAAATAATATCATCATTTTGTACTTGACCTTCCCAACATTATGCATTATACGAAAATTGAACAATGCACGACGTAAATGATTCAGCATTACTGGCTTAAGGTAGTTTAAGAACTACTTTTTTGTTTGACAGGACAGTTTAATGTTAGACACTTAACAAATTTAAAAACAAAATCAACACCTTAATACAATGAGCTGTTTGCAGAAGGAGCTGTTTTTAAAATAATTTTATAAAGAATTGGCTTACTAAAAGAAATATTTGTAACTTTTTTATCTTATCAAACATATTTTCCATATAGTAAGATAATAAACGATAAATAGATAGCCTCACATTACAAATTAAAATGGAACAAATTGTGCATGTCTATTATAGTAAAAAAAAAGTTAATTATATAGTAACAAACCACATTGGATGATGTGTTGAAAGTATATTTTCTAATAAAGAGCATGGCAATATATGGGTAGCAAGTTTCACTCTCAATTAACATATTCAAGTTTTAAAAATTATCCACGCAGTAAAGCAAGTCCTTCATTTTCTGATGTGATTCATCTTTCAAGTAATCCCGAAATTAATAGTTCATTAAAAAGTACAGGTATAACTAAAATATGGAAGGATGTGTGGATTTGAAAATTTATCAAGTTCAATTTAAAAATCCTATTGTACCGGTTGGAATAACGGTTTACTTGGTACTGCTTAGAAGATGTTTTACGTGGTTAAAAGTATAATTCAATATAAGGCTCAATTACTTAATTGATTACAATAATATGTTACTAGCCCAACTTGGTACATGCATGGTGTGTAAAGTTAATAATGTCGAAAAACATTATTTTGGTTTCGTAGAAACTTTGTTATTTTTGGGATTTGAACAGTTATTATTTTCATTTTATAAGCTGAGATATTTTGACTCAAAACTTTCTGATAGAGATTATTCCGCAATTTCCCAGTACAATTTACAGGTATGTACGATTTCGCAGAATAGTTTTTAAAAATTACGATTACGAATAGAAGGGGTCACTCGGTCACTATGTGCATATGAGCGATGCACTCTCTAAATATGCATTTTTTAAAATCATGTGCACACTTAATGTACAACTCGATCATTAATATAAATAGAGATGATTTAGAATGGGCAATCATTTTCATTTCAATTGGGAAGCATTCAAAAGCAAGTTG
>JAQFZZ010001186.1:0-12279 GCA_034696405.1 Isotoma caerulea
TTCAAACGATTCTAAATAGTTTGCTCCGCTTCTTTTTTACACTAATGTTTACAATGGTTTATTTTTCTTCTTCATTTCCACGAGGGACAAATGATGTATTATTTCTTTCTACGAATTCCAAAGATCGAGGAATCAATTGTCTCTCTTGTTAATTCAGTTGGTAAACCAAACCAATGATGTAAATAAATGCTCATGTCTTTCCTCTCTGTTAAATCAACTCATCCAATCCACTTTGCTCACTCTCACAGAACTATTAAATCTTTTCATCTATCTCAATCTTCGGAGTCGAATCTCACTAACGAAGAACCCTAGTAGTACTTCGTGCTTCATCCTGACGGTATGTAATCTTCCACCTGTCTCATCAAAAGTACTTGATGCATCTCTTATCTTAACAGCATAACTTTATAAAAGTTTTTCAAGACTTTTAAGTTAAATAAATGTGCCTGCCTGCCTCCCATCTATTTCATTTCTCATCCATTCTTATCACTTAAAGAAATCCAGAATAGAAAAGAAAGACTTCTTAATCTTCCAGAAAAAATATAACAATTTCTTGGATACTTTTTTTTCGATATAAAAAGCTTTTCGATTGGACCTTTTCCCCCTTTAGGTTGAATGGACATGGTAATTGTGTGTATTCACCTTACTTACTGGCATGGTCAGGCCAGGTCGGCCTGGACTGACTTGACTTTGAGTTGTACCCGTATGATGAGATGTGATGTGATGTCTGTCCGAACTGTCTGAGTAAAACCAGTCTTATCAAGTCTTGTGATATCATTAAAAAATTCTAGTACAAATAATAATCATATCTCTTTCTTTTCTTATTATTTTCATCCTTGTACATGCATTATGTAGATAGATGTACACATACCCTTCAGAAAAATATTGAAAGTTGACTTTTATCTCTTGCTCAATTCCCATCAAAAAGATAACTCATCCATCGTCTCGTAGTAATAACAAAAATAATTTCATCTCACGTAATAAAACTTACCTCTATCCATCCAGCTCGGTCGCTGCAACTCTACACGTGAATGATAAATATTATATTAGGTATTATCCATCCATCCATATATAAAATTTAATATGGGATTAGGATTTTAACATGTTGTACAAAAATTAAAATAATAATCCTGAGAAATTTTTATGCCCAATTGAACCCACCTTGTTCCCCAACTCTTGGGTTGGGTTCAAGCCAAAAGCTGGAAAATTACGTGCATTACAATTTATAATAGAAGCAAAACCGGGTTTTATAACTGATTGGTATTCAGACAAAGACTTGTAAATATTTCTTTTAAAATCTTTGGCTTTTTTAAACGTTGTGTATAAAGCCTAAGGTTATTTCGAGTTTAAGTACTTCAATGAAAACTAGCGTGCAATAAAGCTGTGAAAATAGTTTAAAAAACTGAATTTTAATGAATGAACGTTGACAAGTTGCACCAAAAATTAATTTCCTTTGGGTAATTAATCATCCGGCTTTTTATTAATTTTTTCTAAGAAGCTTCCAAGAATGAAAAACTTGACATGAAGTGAGAATTCTGGCAAAGGGGAAAAAAGTCTTAAGAATGAAATATTTGCTGTGGAAATGTCTGAAGCATTTATCAAACTACAAAACACACTCATAAAATATTGAATTAAAAATGCACTGAAATTGTAAGAAAAAAATATAATTAACTTTTAATTCTAGATGAATTCCGACAAATGATGATGACCTGCACGAGTGCATGACCTAAAATACTAAACACATCGGACATTAAGGTTGTTTTTCCTTGAGGTAAAAAAGACAGGCAGGTTTGTTTTCTTTAGAGCTAAGATTGACCTTTGAATGGAATCTAAGAACGAATGGGCTTTACAAATGAGCTAAATGAGTTGATAGGATAAGTGCCTTCTGTGTGTGGAGAGCGTTTTAACGTAAACCTTTTACTCGAAAGAGACAGGATGGATAGATAGATTGGATTTGTTTTGAAAGAAGACAGTCAGTTTACTTAAGTGAGTGAGTAACTCTGTAAAAATGTGGATGATATAAAATAAACCGTGATTTTGTTAGTTCTAGCATTTATCTTTATAATAATATAAATTGAATCCAAACTACCTTAAATCGAATGTATCTAAATTCTATATACACACGCAACGCGTATTTTATGTACAATTATCCACCTAAACATATCCAGAAGGTATTTTCGCATTTTCTATGTTCTTCGCCTTGTTCTTAAGATTAGTAATTTCATCAATGCGGATGGGACTGACAGACAGACCCAGACCCATTCGATTTTCGGATTTATCTTCTCAACCTGACAACAGAAGTAACTCGTGATGGATGATCGGTTTTGCTTACTACAAGGAATACAAATTTACGCTTAGAGTGTTTCTTATTTCGTTTGAAATGTTTAGAAATCTGGGGTGGTTTTGTTGTGGTTCAATTTCTTATGACGATTTTCTAAAGAAAATAATAAAAGTCATTTTAATAATCGAAGGTTTAAGGTCAAGCTTGACACGAAATAAAATTATGGATGAAAGTAAACGAAAAATCTAAAGAACACATTTTTGGAAAAAAACATTATTTCTGAGCAGCTGCTATTAAATCCGTTTTTCTTAATCTTTTAAGTATCAAAGGATAACCTAAAAAGCAATCTGCGCATACTAATAAAATAGTTCTCATCTGCTAAATACATGAATAAATTCCAGCGTGATAAAAATAGTAAATTGCACAAGGTCACAGAAAGTGACCTAGTAGTTTCAGTTCAGCAGGAATGAAAGATTACCTCATCTTGTTTAAAATCAAGTTCGCATATTTTTTTGCAAGGATTAGCCGAAATGAATTATACAAATTGTCAACCTGTTTCTCAATCTCATTGTATAACAAGACATTAACTAACTACTATATAGCTCTACAAGCTATTATATAATTTATAATTGTCGTTGTGACTTAATCTCCTAACTTAATTCTGGCATTTAATTCTCTTTCCCTGAACATTGTGTTGAAATAAAGTAAAAACAAAAATAAAATCTATGTTAAATGTAAATGCTTACGTAGTTCATTCTTGTTTAACATCTGAATTTAACATATCAAATGCATATTATCTAGGATTGAAATACTGTTTTAAGTTAAGAAAGTTAAATGAAAAAAGTCCAACTGGTTCTAACTCCACATCCTAGAAAATTGGGACGAGTCAGTCCATCCGCCGACGGAGAACTTGTATATTTGTGTATACAATCACGGTAGATTGATGTAAAGAAACTTTTTAAAAAATCGTGTCCTCTTCATGCTTGGACCACGCCAAAGATTTCTAACTTCGTGTTTTTTACCCATACAAGCTTTACTTTGTTACTTTGTTGTACTTTGTAATTTGTTTTATGTTCTATTCTCTTATATAACATAAATGTCTCTAGTCTTCCTTCATCATCTTTTTAAAGAGTTTTAAATTTTTAATACAAACACACACACACACACGGATGAATATTAGTGGATGGTGCAATCATGATAATAATGATTTTGATATATCATGTAAGGGAGGTCAAAGGTATGTTGTGTAAATTTTATGGTGCACATGCAGTGTGTATGTATGTCCTGTGGCATAGGAGGAGGAAGATCGGAGATCTAATGCTATTATTTCTATTATGAAAGTAACAATTACAATTAGCTTATGTAAATTCATTTCTCCAGAATGGAAATTGAACTGGAGTCTCCCACAAGTCATTATTACGATTATTTCTCAGCAGGACCATCCCAAGCAAAATTTACCTTCTTCTCTTACAAAGTTATTATTATGTACTACATTACATGATAAAAATGATAATATATGAAACATGCATGTTATTATAATAGTTAGCAAAATAGCCTGAAAGAGTCCCATGTTTTGTATAATTCATGCATGCATTTTGTTTTAACATTTTTCTTGACAGATTGCACATTGCATGATCTAATTTAAAGTTTTTTATCTGTGTCTTATCTATCTATAGCAATTTTAATTCTTAATCCCTTTGGGGTTTCAGTAAGTTGATTCTAAATGTAGTCATCTCTGCTGATACATTTAATTAAGCTAACGCATTGTAAACTTCTGCATGTATTGTAAGGCAGTAAACACATTTTAAACACTGGATGAAAAATATGTATAAATTTTTTGTAGAAGTGCAAAAGGTTAAACGTACAAGGGTTGAAGTGAAGGAAAAAATGACTTGACTCGACACCCACTCGTCCAATTTCACCCGTGGAGTCTCATAAACTATAAGCAATGACTTTGTAAGAATAATACATATAAACCTGGATAGACATTTCGTTCGATACTTTTTTGTACACTGTTTTATTTAACAAGCATTTTCTTTGTAGTAGAGGGTAATAAGTCTTGTAATTGAATAAGAAATATACCGTGTGACTTTTAAACTCATGTGGTTAGTCTTTAAAAATAACTTAAAAAATAAGATTTTAGTACCCTGTCAATAAGGGAAGTTTATAAGATATTTTTCAAGTGACCTTTACCGTGACCTTCCCCTTCAATAGTAAATTCAATGCACCCTCATTTCACTCAAATGACAAAAGGTAAAATGCACTAAAACACATACTAAAGTTTTCTGTAACACTTTTTTGTGTATATCTAGAAAAGTGAATTTCAGGAAGAGCCAGGAGCAAGCCATAAAGTAAAAGTGCGATAGAGAATCTGCATAATAATAATATTACTATTACCTATGTAAAAATGTAATGTACAAGTAAAGTGTCAGCTTTGTCCGGGTCACGCCTAAAATTCTAATTATCCTCGTTGTTCCAAGTGAGAAGAGAACATAAGCTGACGTTTTTCCACCCATTATAGCCTCTTTTATCATCACAAAGATTTTATGAATGGCCAAATAAACCCTTTCTTGTCAGCGACCAGACCAGACCAGCGTCAGCGTCTCTTTTCCTCTCTCTCACCGAAACCCATCCTTCCTCATCCTTATAGCAAAAAGTTTTAAACCTCTGTTCCATATACAATTTACAATTTTATTTATCTTTCAAGTATAATATAGGTAGAATATGGGTTTTGCACAACATGGAAAAACTTCAAGCCAAACCCAAGTGTGGCGTGTTAATTTTTTTATTCGAAATTCATTTCATTTCATTCAATTCCAACCTGTTGACTTATAACGACCCACCCTACCTTCCATAATATGCATAATAGATGTGTGTATTCAAATACGACTATCTACTGAAGTGAACAACCTACTCACTTACTATAACTACTGTTACCAATTTGAAACTTCATACAGTGTAACGAACGACCCTTCCAATTATCACTGAAATCATTGTCAGCCAAAAAGCCATCCGTCAACCGGCCAACACACTACATGGACAGATCTTTTTACAAATCGTATTTAGCATCTTTACACAATTTACATTTACATTTAGGCTATAAAATCCTTTACTATATTTAAAGTCTGTCTCATCCATGTGTTTTTAGTTCAGACTTTTTCAAACCTTTGTGGGAAGACTACAATCATTTAAAAAAGTGATGACATCCTAGCCGATACTTTTGTTTCTGATTACTGATTAGTATTTTTATTTAGTGTTAAATTAAATCCTTTGAAAAAGTATCAAAGCCATCTCAGCCTTTCAATCGCTGATAGGTTTGTTGGTTGGGTAATTTAGAAATTTATACAAGATTTACGACACTCCTTGGTAGTTAGTCTGAAGGTTATATCTTCTTTAGTAATCTAGATTCTAGAATTAAAAAGTAGCATCTTGCATAGTTAGTTAAGATGTACTTTCTTCCCTCTTCACTCTCTGTTTTTATTTTATAATATAATAAGATTTTATGACTGAAAATGAGCCTGTAAATCTTTAAAGCATTATAAAAACCTGATGCAAATGAACAATTTGAAAAAAGAAAAACAAACTGATGAGTATTTTTTGTTCTATTTTTTTCCTTCTAGGATATTGGTGGGAGCTCCATTAGGTCAAAACTTACAACCGGACACGAATCGATCAGGAGCTTTATTCAAGTGCCCACTTACAGGCTTGGAGACTGACTGCGAGCAAGTCGTTACTGATGGAAAACGAGGTCAGTCGATTAACCCAAAGTATTCAATTAATTAAAACTCCTTATTTATATTATTCATCAGTTTGGATTATTTTTACATTGATTATGATTTTATCAACATGATGTGTACCCATAATAATAAACAGACACGGAGAGTGATGATTGATATTTTTTTAGTTTCAAAGGAGATGAAGATAAATGGATAAATAGTGGGGTATATTCGTATAAGTAGTTAACCATTTCTCTTTATTGTAAAAGGGAATTATGTTTAGGAAGATAAGTTCCAATTAAACTTAATTGGATCCCTGCTCATCATTCATTTATCAAAGAGAAATACCTATCAAAATAATAAGTCTTTTAATAGTATAGTTATTTACATCAAGTTATAAGATTATTAAAGAAAAATCTCTCAACAAGACAGCATTGAAAATCGTAGTTGATTTTAGCCAAAGACTACGTGATGATTTTAGTAAAATTGGTTTTACTTTAAGATTCTCCTTCTACCTGTTAACCATATTCTATGCATTTTTCTTAAACCCAGCCACAGGATTATTAGAATAATAAGACATGCAAATCCCATTCAAAATTTGAATATGAATAAAATTATTAAGAATAAAATATGAAACTAAAGAGAAGAGTAGAAAAAAACTGGATTTTTTCGTATTTTTCATCATCTGTAAATGTCAATGCGAGCCAAGCCCCAATAATAAGAATGAGAAGGATGGTGATTTTTTTATTACCTTCAATCTAAATCTCAATCTAACTCACTTGTCCTTGTCCAAGAATAAATAATAATATTAAACTTGAATTTTCCCTTTAAGTTCAACTTCTACAGTCAAGTTGTTACATGGAAAATTGACAAATGTAACTTACATATGCAATTTCATATTGATTTGATAACCAGTTCAGAGTTTTAAGAGACATTTTGAAAGGATAGACGTATATCGGGAGTGTCTTGTTAAATGTCGTAAATATAAGGAGTAGAAAAATAAGTAAGGATTGAGATCGGCCTTTTTAAAGGATGTAACTTTACTTCTAACAAAAATAGTCGTTTTCTATTTAAGGAGATGATTTAGTGATACAATTGGAGAAGGGTTCAATCGAATATCAATTTCAACCATCCTTTTTCTCACCTTTGCCATTTTATCCAGAAATGATTTATGCTCATTTTCCTGTCTATGGAATAAACTGTACATATAATACCCCTGCGTAGCATTTGGTTTAGGTTTTGAAATCGAATTACAGTTTAAGGAAGGAAGGAAGAAAGATTTTGCAAATTCAATCTCAAGATTTATTATCTTAATGACTTTTGCATTTTGGAGCATGCATGCACCTTTCATATTTAAAGTTATAATAACTCCAAAGTTCAATTAGCATTTAAATGAAATAACTACTGAAAATTACCTTCTTTTTTACTGGATCTAATAAGTTTGTGAAAATTACTTGTCACGTTTTTAAATCGGTATTGATTTATTTCTTTTTCAGAGTTTTACATTTTGAAATCATTAAATAGTTGAGAAATGACCATAGGCCTTTAGCCTTGGCCAAATGGCTTTTACAGTGTAAAAGGCACTGAATCATTCTTTCGCAGGGTAAAATTTAATTAAGTCACTGTAAACAGTAAACGTCAACTTGGTACCTAAATATAACTTTAACTTAATAGAAAATCTTGTCTGGTTTACTTCATTTGATGTTTACCAATTACCAATTAAACTACTACATGCATAAGCTCCAAAATCAACTAGTTCCTTTGTTCCAATAATTTATACACAATTCAAGTCCAACAAATGATTAGAGACCTCCAAAAAGTAAAATCAGTGTAGAAAAAAACAATAAAAAACAACAATCCGGAAAAACACCTCGACATTAAGGAACCGGACTTCCTGCACTTTACAACACGATGTGTAATAATAAATCCTTTAAAATGAGAACATCCTAAAGAGGTATTGAATTTAATGTTATAACCACCCCACCTCAGCAAAGTCAAGAATTACCTTGGAACAGTTATCATTTGAGATAATTGCAATGATGGTGTTTAAATTGTTGAAAGGATTTTGTTGTTGATGTCGATCGATACCCATGTAAAAAATTAGGTGGGCCTTGCCCTGTCCTGATGTCTGCTATTTTCACTGTTTAAACATTAAGACAGCGTTGCAGAGATAAAAAACGTGTTAAAATAAAACAAAAATGTTCTCACAAAGGAAGTCCCTCATTGGAGATAATTGGTGTTAATTATGATAGCGTTAAGTTGATAACATTTTATCTCTCATCATTTTATATTCTTTCTAGCTAAATCATAATTATGATTACCATACCACTGTACAACTATATAATTATTCCTGGTGGATTTTATATAATTATAATTTATAACAATCTCCGCTCTATTCCTCCTCTCTCTCCTACCTTCCTAAAACGTCTATTAATTTTAAAATTTAATTTTCATCATCAAAATAATAATTAATAATAAGTTGTTCCTAACTTTTGTTTCATATAGATCCCACCACCGGTTATTACGATCAGACTCAGAGTAAGTTTCGTTACTTACAGTGTGTGTAGTAGCTAACATTCTACTACACACATTCATATTTTTGCGTGTGCCTGAAATTTTTTGAATTGGTTTTGATTTTTGAAATTTTTTTTCTTCTTCTACACAATTTTTATGCGTGTCTTGTTCCACTGTTTTTTCACAATCATTATTATCAACCACTTCCTTCCACTGTCATGTTATCGTTGATTGTTACGCATTTTGTTTTTGTTTTTTGAAAGACTTTTACGGGTTTTCCTTGGGGTTTGTTTTGTTATGCATATAATAATAATAATATTTAGATAGTGTCATGGTGTGGTTATTTCTATTATATTAATTAACAAGTTGGAGTATTTTATATTTAAGGATTAATTTAGTAAGCAGCATGATATTTTTACAGTTAGAGAAAGATACAAGCATTTTGAAACATCTTTTGCATTATTATTAATGTCTGAAAACACCAAAGATTCTTCTCTTCCAAACTTTGCAAACTAATGCGGCTTATTTCTTAACTTCACTTTCCTATTAAAAAAACACTTTAATACAATTTACTTCTTTCCTCTAAATTTTTAAATATTTTTTTTTGTGAATGTGACGCTTTTGAAATGATTTTTTATTGTATTGCATCTGACATTTTGTTTTTTGTTTTTGAAGGTGCTTTAATATTTTTGTGAGATGTTTTGATATTTTTTGATCTACGAGCTTGGCTTTTGCTTTTAAGCATTTTTTCCACGTTTTTGGGAAAATGTTTTGACTTTTTGAGTACGTTGTTGTGATTCAAGAGAGACTTATTAATTTTTTGGGTAATTATTTTACCTTACTAACACTTTTACATCATAAAGTCTCATCCGACATACGTAATATTATGCAAGATTTTTTTAACTAAAAAGTGTAACAACTTAAGCCTACCTAATCGTACCTACCCAATGCATGTTTTGCACGATAAAAATGATACCGTTTGGAAATGAATGTGTCACTTGGAATGCTAATGGTATTCAGGCATCGTTTTTGTTTCCCTGTGATTTGCATTTTTTTAAGCAAATTCTTCAGGGAAAACATACTAAATTTTACGACAGAACACGAAACTAGAAACTACAGCTACTTTGTACATAGAAAATAAAGAATCCCGTATTTTAACTTTTGCTTCATTTCTTCCAGGATGTTTTAATATTGTTGTAATTGTAAAGTACAACTTTTATGCACAACTAATTAAGCCTTCGTGATTTGAATGTTAGATTCTATCACGTACTCACTGACAGACAGATGCCTTCGGGTGTGAATTCTCCTGTTATAATACAGATGAGTAGATATATTTTATTTGAATGGAGCTATTTGAAATAAACAATGGTTTCGTTCAATTGCAGTGTGAATTTTTTACTTGATGCGAATGCAACACCAAGTTTAATCTAAAGGCACTAATTGTATTGATTAGGAAGTGAGAATGCCATAAGGGCTTTTTAATTTCGTTGATTTGATAAGGATTTTATTGTGAATTCAAAATAAAAATTTGGCACATGGTAGAAGAACTGTTTGTGATTCAACAATAAGATAACTTAATTATCTAGCTATAAAACCTAATCATAAAAGTGTATTGCATTGGCGTAATCTATGGTTTTTTTTATTAAAGTGTGTTTTTATTGAGTATAGAATTTTTTGATTTACAGTGTGATAAACTAATGCAGGATTTGCTAATTAGGATATTATGAGTTCGAACCAGACAGTCAATCCGGTTTAAGTAAATAACTTTTAGCGATACTTTTATTTAGTCTCATTTTTGGCACTAAGTGCCTAAATGATGATTGTAAAAATTCCTAAATCGATTTGTAAAAAACTAAAATGTACAAATTTCATGAAAATTGATCTAAGAGAGGGTGTACATTTTATGTCTTTTAATTTAGCTACAAATAGTTTATTGCACTCTCCAAAATGCTCTAGTAAAGCATTCAACCCGGTTATTTATTTGTTTACAAATTCTCAAGTACTTTTAGCTCAACCTCTTGAACTATTTAAGTTCAATTGTAATCTAATCCGTTCAATTAGATAAGAGGAATCAAAATAACCATAATAATAATAATAATTGATAAAAGTGCAGAAGATAATTCAGTTAGTGATGGAAGGACAGAAATAGAATAGGAAAATTTCCATCTATAGGAAAATCCTCTTCCGTATCAAATTCTCTTGCTTGTCATAAATATATCAAATTCAACGTGTATAAAGTAGAAAGATGAGATCATAGACCACAACTGATTCGATTACAACAATACACACAATTCGCTCTCGTTATTACAATTTAGAAAATATAACAAAGCCTAAAAGTAACACAATGTACAAAAGACCAGAGACATGAAGGGTTATTATTATTATTCTGCCTTATCATATTCCAAGATAGCTTTACATTTAAACTCAACTGACTTATGACATGACTTACTATTAGAGATATAATATAACTCTTCATATGAATTAGCCACTACTACTGGAAAATTACTCTTAGTTTGAAATAGAAGCGTAACGTCGACTCTTACTCCTTCCTTGACTTCTACCGTGAAATTGAGAACAACAGGGATTTTAAAAGGTTTTATTTCCCTTTTGATAATGTCAACTAGAGGAAACATTTGAACTTAGATTTTTTTCTTTCAAAGTCTCTAAAATGTCACGGTGGTATAACCACAAACATATTTGAATTCATACTGATCGATGGATGACTAATCTCTATAAAGTTTCCAATATTTAAAAAAAAATTTGCTCACATCTGTCGAAATTAAATCCATTCTAAAGTAGAGAATGCAAAGAGAAAGAAATTCAATCCAGATTGATAAAAAACAAGATTTAAATATAAACATAAATATAAGCAGAGGAGTAATAAGCCAAGTGTTTTTTTAAATTTACGGAAGGATTATATTAAAATCTGTTATTTATGATTGGTTTTACATTACAATATTTTTCAACCCATATTTTATTATTGTATCAGAATCTGATGTAGTTCTATGCAGTTAAAGGTTTATTTACATTTGGTACATTGCACCTCTCTTTCATGTCATTTCTCTTATAAAAGTAGAACATGATGATGAAGTAAAAAAATATTGGATTTTTTCATAACAAAAATACAAACTTTATATGGAAAAGCAGTAAAGACATGTATACATGTAAGTTCATGAATTCATATATAAATGTTGTAATGCATCTGCTTAACTAATGTCAGAAGAAGATAATAATACGAGATGAGACTTCACGGTTAGAGAGAAATGGATAAGGATGGGTGGATAGATGTGTTATTTTTTAACCAGATATTTTTCTATGAAGTGCAAAGCAAACCGAAGTTAGTTTAGTAATGGCAGAGTTTTTCTATCTTCATTGGAGAGAGAATAAAAAAATATATTTTTGACAGATCGTTTGTTGACTTTTGTCTGGATTGGATTCACTTCTGGCCAGACAGGGCTTTGTCAGTTAGTTACTTTTACTTACTTACTTGTCCGTGCGTATCTCTCCTAGTGTTATTATCTTGATCCGTAGTCTAGATTCTATATGAATTCTAACTGAGATATATGCGAGTGTTTCCCAAGACAGATAGACAGATAGATCATTTTTTTCAGGGACGTTCATACATTGCTATTTTCATCTGAGGTTGGGAAGAATTTTGTAGAAAAATATGTTTTTCATCCTTTAAAAATCAAGGAAGGAATGAAAGATTGAGGGAAGGCTTCACTTCATTTAAGAGTTTTTGATGCAATGGAAATAATATTTGGTATGGAA
>JAQFZZ010001187.1:0-12279 GCA_034696405.1 Isotoma caerulea
TGAAAATTTTTAGAAGCTGTTGTTAAACTATATAAATAAAATGTGAAAACCCGTGTTTATTTTGAAAATTTTTAGAAGCTGTTGTTAAACTATATAAATAAAATGTGAAAACCCGTGTTTATTTTGAAAATTTTTAGAATCTGTTGTTAAACTATATAAATAAAATGTGAAAACCCGTGTTGAAAATTTTTAGAAGCTGTTGTTAAACTATATAAATACAAAATAAGATGTAAGTAACCGTGTTTATTTTAATATCATTTATATAAAATCTAAAAATATTCTTATTCTTAGCATCGAAAATAGTGTTACTTATTCGTTCAGCTTTTTAAAGCTAGATTTAAATTAAAATTAGTCGGAAGAAATTATTGTTTTTAAGAAAAAGTTTACGCGTGAGATTGGGAAATCCGTTTTAATTTAATATTACCGATGGTGGTTTCGTTGTGTACTATAGTAGTAGTCAGTCATTAGTAAGATTAGGGAACTCCATAATTACATACTATTACACTATGTAATTTAGTTTGGCATGTGAAACAAGTAAAAATGATGATTGAACATGAATGTAAAAAATATATGATATACAGCATCTTTTACGTAATGGGAATCTTTCGCACACAAGTATCATTTTATCTACTTTGAGGAAATACATATCACCAACACAATAATAAACCCTTGTGCAAACAAACAGTATAAATAACAACCAATTTAAGATGCAAACCATTTTCTAGTCTTACCAATAGGGGTAATAAATACTAATGGACATGGATTTAATTAGTTTGAACTCATTACTGGGTTACGTTTTAGAGGAGAAGAAATTACAGAATAGGGATAGCGTTTAAAAATTTACAATTACGAGCGAATTAACTAGTAGTAGGGTTGTATATTGTATAATATCTGCAATTCTACTACGTTTAAGCAGAGGTAGCCTAATGGCCTCATTCCTAAACAAAAAATAAGACAAAAAAGTAGCATCATATCAACATGAAACTGTGCAAAACATTGTATTTCTCCCTAGGACCCGATTTATCGGAGACCCGGCATCTGGCTCACGTCTCATGGCAAAGCATACTACACAAACTGTCGGTACAGTATTCGGCATATTGCACATGTGGATTAGTACACGAGATTTTCAACAATTTGCGCTGGAGGGGTGGCAAAGTGACGAAGGTAAGAATGGTTGGTGGCCGAGCGATGTCGACGAAGAATTTAGTAAGGAAAGTCTTGATTCTATTCTGCATTCGATTCAACAGCACAATTTACGTATTACGCTTTACGCTATATTGAAGGGTTGAACTGGTCTGCTTCTAAAATTTAATACCATTTAAACATTTAACATGGAAAAGCTATAAGGCCTCTAATGGATTTGGCAGCGTTCACAAGTAGCTTGCAGTATCCCACTTATTGCAGTTTTTATTTAAAAGTTGCAAAAATAATCTATGGGCTAGAATCTATTATCATATGTATTTAACTTAACTTACTCTAAAAAATCGCTATGCATTAAATATTACGGTTTATGAAACTGAAAGGATTGGTTGAATAACTATTCGATCGATAAGGCAACTTGCGACTCACATTTTTATTGAATTCTTAGTAGCATCATCAATTTAGGAATTTACTGAGCAAGGTTACATTATGGAACGGCATCAGTGTAATACTATAGATCAAAATGATCAATTTAAATGAATTATCAAGCTTTCTCCACGAACTGGGGGCGAAATTCACCCCCTTTGAATGTTATATTAAAGGAAGTTACTTAAAACAGTCCTGGCTGCAATCACATTTTCATAATTAATCCGTCGTCTCAGCAGAGTTACAATGACAGGATCGCGGTCGGTCGAATTGATTGTAAGGCTCACAAATGTACATTTGGTTTGGCGTCTTTTCATTAAATGTAACTAAAAAGACTCGGTAATTTTTAAAAATGTCACACACGGTTTTATGAACCATACCATTCATTTATACGAACGAGGAGTAAAAATTGTATAGAAAAATATTGAATGAATGTGTAAAGTCTGGTTTGCTGTGGCTTTACTATGCTATACCAGTTTGTATAGAATAGAAGAATGCTAACTTTGGTATCATTTCAAGTTGATATGCCACTCTGAGCAGACCATGCTGCTGCCTTTGACGAACCGGAATCCTTCTATTTCTTCTTGTACAAGTATCACAACTAGTATCACTACTACTACTACTTGTACCACTACTAAATCAAATTCTTATTATTATAATCCTCAACCTGAAGAAGATCATCATCATCCCGAGATTTGTCCATCTGTTCACAATTTTTCCAAAGTTAATAACAATCCCTTCGAAGAAATTAGAATAAAAAACCAAGGGATTTGTTTTAGGTGACAAAGAGCATAAAAACGACTGCAAAAACACTTATCATCATCATCATCATCAGGGTTCATCCTTCGACAAGGAAGAAACTCAAGGAGAGAGATTGTTTTTCAGCATACCCACAAACAGCAATCTTACTAAACACACTAATGTGTTGGTAATGCTGGTTAGTACCAAGTAGCAGCAGTATCTAAATTTGCATTACAATTATTATTATTCGTATTATTTTTCTATTATTATTGGGCCATTCCTCCTGCTGCGCCATCCAGAAAACCTCATTTAACTCTACTAAACTCTCCTGCTGTAAAGTAAATTAAATTGGCTGGCCGTGCGTGCGTAGTGTGTGGTATTCGCCAAAAGGATATAACTGTTCAATTGGATAATTGATGGTTCAAGTTAATCTAGAAAACATGTGATGTAAAAGTGTGGAAGGAAACTTATCATCAAGTATCCAAGAAAATATGGAAAAATTACCTCTACAAGCAAAAATATAAAAGATTTTGAAGTTTCAAAATCTATCTGCAGTGGTTTCGGTTATTCGGTTAACCGTTTCCCTGCCGTTGTGTCACGTGGTCGCGGGCTTTTTGCAAGACGGTCGGTTGTTTCGAAGTAAAGATATAGGGGTGAAGGGTTATTAGTCAGCTCAGCAGTGATTGAAAAAGTGCAGAAAGTTATATGTTGGCCGAAGGACACGGATTCGGGATATCCAACCAACGTCGTCAATAGTGACCAATAGTTCATAGTTGTAATCACATAGTTTGTATTTTTTTGCGAAAAGAACTTTTCAATAAAAATTATACGTATAAAGTGACTTAAGCTTGTGGGGCAAAAAAGCTAAGACGGTATGGACGTCCAATCAGAGGAAATAAAGGCGCTTTTGAAGTACTTCTCCAAAAACACTTACGAAGGTCAAGATACCGATCCAACAGTAAGTTCAAGTTCAAAGTTCAGTTAAATCATCTTTTAAACGCAGTTGTTGACAGTTGGATTAAACTATTGCAATTTTGCTAAAAATACATTAGCAATTTTTATTTTGAAGCGTTGTTATTCAGTGTTCAGCAGAATGAATGAATGAAATTTAATATCTCAGCAATCAGCTTTTCTCTAATCTCATCTCATGCTATATTAAATTCCAACGACTATTTGATTTGAAACTGCAAGAAAGTAATGGGAAGTTGTCAAGCAAAGGCTTAGTTGGGGTTGGTGATAATTGGTAATTGTTTTGTCAGTAGGTATTAAATTAAAACTAACAATAAGCCATATCACATATGTTTGCGTGAATTGCAAAACAGAAGAAGCAGTTTCTAAAATTTACCTACGTTACAAATGAAGAAAGGAAATGAAATTTGACCTCGATGGGAATTTTTATTTAAAGAGTAAAAAGTTTAAATTATAAGAAGTTAATGATTATCATGTTTTAATTTTGCTCCATTATAGGTTCGTAAAGTGTTACAACGATGCCTGGGTCTTTTTGACTTGGATTATACATACACGGTAAGTAAAAATTTAAATTACGTCTTATCATCTTCAGCACCTTTTTTCTGATCATCCATAGCGCATTTAGTCTGTCAGAAGTCAGTGTCAAATTCAAGAGTTAGTTTAAGAACTAACGAACTCCGAACCGACTTGTTGGAATCACCGAGATTTCACCGTGCCAGTTTATATTTTGTCTAGTAATGAGAGTAGTCAGTATATAATTTGTAATGCTTTATTTTGTACTTGACTTCCCTTGCTTTATAGAGTAGATATTAGATGGTTACGGGATTTTCGGCTTTTTGGCACATGTTATTTACTATACTACCGATGTAGAGTATTTGTCAAGGAATATTCACTTTTATATGTATCAAATCCTGTAACATGGCTTAAAATCCTCAAAACTTATTGCAGTGGCGGATGAAATTGGGAATAGAAATTCGATTGCATGTATGAATTCTGAATTTCTGGCCATATTTGTTTTCAAAATTAATACAATGAGAAATTTTACTTATGGATTATAATTTTATAACGAGTGTAGGATTTCTTTACTTTAATTTAACGCCCCTATAATTTTCCTGCCAAATACGTAGAAAGTTGAAGTTTCATTTAAAATTAGTAAAAATTAATGCCTTTAACGTCCCTAATGTATTGGATTCAATTCAACTAAAAAGTTTAATTATATCGAAATTAAATGTATTGTTTTTTTTGATTTGTTAGGTGGTCCCTAATCCGAATACAAAAGGGGAAGTCCTATGCGCTAGCTACCCGAGTAGTTTAGTAATTTTAGAATCTGAAAAAGGCCAAGAGCAGAACGGTCACAATGGAAGCGGAAATGGGATAGCGAGCTTTTTCAATGTGAATCAGAATGGAAATGGGGATTGTCAAAACCAACTTGAGGAAAGAGAATCAAGTCCATCTACACCAATAGGAACTCCTGGAAACGGCATTGACCTTTTTTCGGAGTCTTTTATAATTTCAAGTCAGACACTCAATGGATCTTTAAATGGAGTTACTGCTCATCATGTTAATCAAAATAACCATTGTCTCACCAGTACTACTAGCTCCATTTCAGTCAGTAATTCAATCTCTAGTGATTGCGGGGTTTCGGATACTAAGAACTGGAAAGCTTTGTGTAAAAACGCCCGTAAAGCAAGATGTCGTACCAGATTTCCGGTCTCAGTCATTCTTTACAATAATAAACACATCTGCAGGTTTGTTCCTTTCCGTCACTTTGTCACTTTTGTCAGTATCATCACAATCATCAGTGATTTTCCTTGTGGCTATAAAGATAAAAACAAAAGCAGTTAGGTAGATCACGTATTAGAGTTATGCTAAAAGAGAAATCCCTTTTACAACAATTTTTCCTCAGGTTAATCGGCTTTCTTATTGATATTTTACAGTTGGTAAATAAAACTTTATTAGGTAACTTATCTTGAGTTTATAATCCATAATTTACAGAGTTTCACTATTCTAGCACATCAACATATGTATTATCTGTAATTTGTGTAGAGGGTTTAATAAAAATTTATAGGATCCGAATTATTTGGAGGAGATAATAATGATGTAAGTAGGACACCGTTATGCTCATGCCATATAGCTTATCTGAAGAGTAAATAAAATCGTCATGAAGTTACAAGAAGATACATACTTAGCAAATGTCCTGCTTTCTTACCATTAATAATACCAAACACATTTTTTCAAGTTAAGGATAAGGATAAACTCGCATTATCATTTAAATAAATAACGAATGCATAGAATGGACTAGATAATAGACTAACTGGCAGGCAGTTTTTTTGCAAAAAAGTTCAAAAAATTGACCCATGTCATTTTTTAACGATCTCACAGCTTATTATCTCATACGAATTCAACCGTCAACACAACTTACAAATTGTTGATAAATGTTAAAATTTTCTTAAACTTTTATGCCTTCCGGAGAAAAAATGCTTTGTCCGATACCTAAATTATTACTTGGTTTAGTCATATAACTTACGATTAGTGAGAGAAAAGTGTTCGGGTGATTCAGAGTTTTATTTTAGATAGATAGGTGGGAGTAGGTTGAATAGACTCATTAGCTTGAGTTCATAATTTTGAATGGTATTTATGATGGGTAATAAAATCGACTATTAATTTTTTACTGCAGATCTGCAACTTTATCGGGTGGCCCCGAGATATACACAAGATCATCATTTGAGTACATTATGGGTGGAGCAGATCCTAACCAGTACAATGATACACACTCAGAAGATGCTGAGATTGTTGTTCCCAGGACTCAAAAGGAATGGCAGCTGATTGATCTATATCGTAATCAAGATATTCGACTACTTAAATATTTTCAAGTTAAAACAATAGTTGATCTGATGGTTGAAAATAAGAAGGTCAAGTATTATTGCTAGTAAGAACCGATTTTAAAATTGAATTAAAGACATCGAAAGGCAATTCTGAGAATTGAAATTTAACAACTTTGTTGTGATTTAGTGTCACATCTTCAGAAAAAGTGGACAAAGAGAATCGATATCGAGACTTTACTTTGATATCTCTTCCATACCCCGGTTGTGAATTCTTCAAGGACTTCAGAGACAGAGGTTATAATGCTGAAGACTTGATTTTTGATTGGAAGCAAGCCTATGTCGATGCTGACATATCTGTCCCACAGAATCCCATTACTGCATCTGTGAATGCTAAGTGGCCTCAATATAAAGTGAGTTATTTTTTACTTTTTTGTATCATCCTTATCTGTATCATGGTTTGAGATGAAGTGAAGCTTAACCTTAATCTGTAATATTGATGGGCAGTTCGTCATTGTTTATTTATCGCTAATCGTTTCATCTCTGTTTTTTATTCTTAATTCTAGAAATGGGATTTAGTGACCTTGACCCAAAAATACTTGACATTACTCTTAGCCTACGTTCGTGATGGAAATAAGGGGCTTCTTGTTCATTGTATTAGTGGGTGGGATAGGACCCCTCTTTATATCTCACTTCTGAGGTTGTCCTTATGGGCTGATGGGGTCATTCATAAGTCTTTATCTTCTGAGCAGGTTTGACAAATTTTGATCTTCTTTTAAATCACATTATTTTACCTTTATTACAATTTTTGTTGATTTTTTTCTGCCTAGATTTTGTACCTGACAATAGCTTACGATTGGATGTTGTTCGGCCATGATTTAAAAGATAGACTGAGCAAAGGTGAAGAAATCATGTTCTTCTGTTTCGATTTTCTGAAGTACATCGTAGATTCTGAGTATAGTATTGAAGAAAGGTATTTTAAAATAACTATTTAAATAATTAATATTTCCCATGATAGTCATCCTCTGTCTGACTCAAAATACTCATAATGCCCTTATAAAGGTGAATAAATAATGATATTCTTGACTTTTAAGGTGTCATGTGCCAACAGCCAAACCTCAACAATTAGCAAGGGCACGTAATGACTCTGATGTTCAATTAGACGGGGTCTTGTTGGATGGGGATGGAAGTGTAACAAGTTCTGAAGGGTCAAATTGGAGCTTAAATTCTATTGGAAGTTCCCAAAGCAATAAGAGTCATGATAACTGTCCGCCTAAATATTTCCCAATGGTACAACAAGAATCATCATGGGAAGACTTCAATGGGGCGCAGTATCTTAATCGTCATCGTCATCACTCTTATGCTCAAAATCATAGTTCAAGCTCGAACGGTTTCCCATCCTATTCAGTTGCTAGTAATGGGATCAGTCCTAAAGTAGTCGAACCAATATTGGCTGGTAGTGATTGTGGTGTTCGTTGCTCCGTAGGTGTCAATAGAACTGCCAGTGCATCGAGTATAAATTCAAATGGAAGTAATGGGATCCACGTTCGATTGAATGAGAAGGCCCATTCTGCTTTATCTCTAACTTCGTCAACTAATAATTCACCCCGTTCCACCTCATCCTCTCGTCAAAATCTAAGTATGAGTTCCACCTCAAGTCTTTTATCTTCTGAGAATGGAAACCGATCTTCTCATCCTATTGGCAGAACTAGTCCTGTTGCCGTCCCTGTGCAAAATCGAACGTATCATCATAATAATCGACCTGAATCTACTTCATCTACTTCTGCTAGTATTGGAGGAAGGTTAGACAAAAATTTAAAAATTACTTTGAATTACCTAAGTTGGAGTTTGACTTGTAATATAACTCAACCATCCTTACCACTTATGTATGTTTTAAAATGGTACAAATATGTACTAAAGATTGTCTGGCAACATAGAATGTAAATGAAATGGGACTCTGAAGATGCAATGAGCTGACCAATGCAGTTATGACGAAGAATCACAGTAGTGTAAGGTAGAACATTCAAAAAGTTTGTAATAGTTAGAAAAAATATTGTTAGAGCCATTAAGTCAAGTTATTAAGTTAATTTAGAAATGAACATTTTGTAATAATTAAAATTAATCGTTTTTATTGAAAAATTTGTTAGCATCATGAAAATACATTTTTAAACTCTAAAAGACATTATTAAATGATGAATACTCTTCTAACATCTTCAAAATTTTCAACAGATGTTAAACTATTTATCAACCTTGTACCATTATACTGTGATTCTTTGTTGTCGTAACTGCCTTGGAATGAAATTGACGTTGCGTTAGGTCTTAAGTGTAAGTTATAAAATTTTTTAAATTTTTTTAGCTGGCAGCTTATCACTGGAACAGGAAGCCTTAGAGAAGCAATTTCCTCAACGAGTGATCTCGGGTCTGCTTCTTCGCATTCACATCCATCTCGACTGCCTGTGTAAGTCCACGCCTTAAAATGATATTTAAACTATTACTAGATAATAATTACATTACTGAATAAATAAAAATACTTCTGATAGTTCCGTTCCTAAGAATTTAGTTTTTATCTTCAACTAAACGCATTTTTAAGTTGGAGAGCTTTTAGTTAAATTGATTTCAGTTTCTTTTATCTCATACATTCGTTGCTTGTCGTTGTTATTACTTGTATTTTTTGTTTACAAAGGTTGTTTCCTAAGCTTTTGAAGTTCACTCATTCATAACTTTTTGCTTGTTTCCTCCAAACCATGGCATATGGCGATACAATTAACTAGAAGCTCACAGTTAAGCTATTTCTACAAAAACTCTTGGCATGCTTGGATTGCTTAAACATGCACATGCTGCGAGTCTTTTTATTATTATATTATATTTTTAAAATTTCTGCCGTATTTTTATGTTTTGTCTATTTAGATACTGTATTTAGTTGTATCGTTAAAGTTGGTTTGCTATTGCTGAAAGAATGAGAAAGCAAATATATTATCAAAGCACTAAAAATTGGAGTATCTAGTTTATTCAATTAAAACTTCTCACTTATTACTGTTTGGCTGTCAAATCTCCATTTGATTTTCTTAGCAGTTGCAGATTACTGAAACTCTGAAACTAGTCAATGAACACACTGACAATTAAAGAGAAAGTAAAGGGGATAAAAAATAAAATAAGAAGGCAAATTAGCTTATTGTACGAAAATCCCATAGAAAAGTTTATTTTTTATCCTTATTCTAGCAGAAAAGCTTTCTTGATTTACTTTAAAATTGATGAAATTAGAAATTACATTAAAAATATATCTTATTGATGGAAAGTGTGAGTGAATTCGAGTTTAATAATAATTTTATTATTATATTATTACAGAATTGGGACAACAGACTGTATTGAAGCATCTGAAAGTAGCTGTACCTTAGTAGAAGAACTGACTCCAGTTGACTGCCCTACAGAACCATATTCACTGCTTCCGCATTGTTCCTCGAAGGAGAGTGTTTTGACTGAGAATGAATGGAAAATGTGTAACAAGGATGAAGCCGATGGGGCTGGAGGAAGTAAAGACGAAAGTGTCTTCGTTCCATCAATGTCCACGCCTGTTAATGTAACACCAACGAATAATGGACTTATTTCATTACGGAAAGAAAGACTTCAAACCGTTCGAACTCTTTTTTATTCACTCTACGCTTCTACTATTGCCTCCCAGTTCCGAAATGGCAACGATAATTCAGGAGGATTAGGTGGTCTTTTTGAAAACTTAGCCACCAAAGTTGGCATCCGCCCCTCCAATAATCGTCCGAATAATTTATAAAACTTCAACAATCGGAAATAGTCTTAAAGTAGAGTAATGAGTAATACTTAAGTTTGTCCCATGTGATCAACGTTTTAATAGAATTTTAAACTTTTTAGCACGCATTACGCACGCAGCTACATTATACAACCAAACGGAAAGAAATACGAAAATGAGTAGAAAAAATTATTGTTTTATATTTATCGCTAGCAATCTGATAATTTTTGTGAGTCCACCAAAGCTTAAACAAACTTAAGTTGGTGCTCGAGAAGATACACCAAAAATGTAAAACTGAAAATCAATGAAAGATTGGGGTTCAAAATTTTATAATGAAAAGATCTTGCGTCTTACTTTAAAAGTCTAATTGAATTTACTTCTTCAAACTCAATAATTGTATTAAAAACCAGAACATCTTCAAACGCAATCACAAGGAATCGTGAAAAAAGTTATGTTATGAAACTTTGGCAAATCAGAGCTTTCGATTGTCTATTCTTTGCCTAATTAGCCAGTTTAAAATTATATTATTTTATTCCTAATTAGCTAGAATTATTACGTATTAATTAAGGCATGTGCCGACTTCACTGTTAATTGGTGCCTAAGAACTGTTGACTTTAAACTTAAAACATTGTTGAAGTAAACCTAAGAGATGCTTGTGATGTTTGTAATGTTAGGTAGAAGATTTTAAAATATAATATGAATTTTAACAAAGTTTTGTGCCGAAGATAGTAAAACTAAAATTATAACTGTGCTAAGTAATAGTAACCGGTGAAATCAAAAAAACTTAATATTTAATAGTTTAGTTTATTCATACTACTTACAAACGACGCTGCCATGCTTCACTAAAGAAAGTTCTCGAATGAAGGTGAATTTAAATCCAAAGAAATAATATGACAGAGATAAATATTTTTATGTGCTCGATAATAATGCCTAACTGCTCTTATAATATACTTTCAAAACTGCTGAACCTTTTTTCAGTGTCTTTTCTTCATAAGGAAATTTTGAATTGGTAATGTTAATTTAACTATAAATTATTCATTTACGCAATCGTCTGCGGCGATTTATATGTAAACATAATTTTAAAAATACTTAATGGAAAAATTCTGCTTTCTTGTGTCAATTTAAAATCAAAATAGTGTTTTTTGAAATAACATTTTTATTTTAATGTCGTACTTCTACCTTCAATATCTTACTTGCTTATGTGAAACATACATCAAGATAGACCTTAATATATATGTTGAAACTGCTGAAAGTACACTGGCTGTGCATTTCTCGAGGTTTGTACCTGGTTTTAGAAACATTTGTAATTACGTTACATTGTTTTCATTGTTCATTGTCATTATATGCACGCTCACCCTTATTGTTGATTTGATCGCTAATATAAAACTAGATTATTAACAACCATTGTTGTACAGATTTTGTTAATATATATTTACAAATGCTTGTTTGTATGTTTTTTGTGCAAGTTCAAATTAGCTCAGATTAAATGAATGTTCCGAGTCTCCTGCAATGTATCTCTGTCTCTCAAGTGCAAATTTTAGTATCGACATTATTCATCTATATATTCAAATATGAAAAATCGATGAACTATGTCTACGACCTATTACCAATCCTTATTTGATACACAGTAAAAAAACATGTACTTACGTATTCAAACATCCAACAAACAAATGTAAAACAAACTGACGTTCAAGCATTCGTAATTACAGAATGCCTCAAGACTTTGAATCGTAAACAACAATGATTAAAATTATGAAATAAACTGATTTATTCTTTTATACATGACATTTTATCTAATCTAAATACTATTAGTAAAATAAATATAAAAAAATAAAAGAATATTCATAATTGAAAATTTTGTAAGCGTTTTCTTAATCCAAAAAAATGAAAAAATTATTAAAAGGTGTTGACTACCAATTGTTAAAAAAGCTGTTATATAAAAAGCTGGTAACCGTTATGACTGTGTCTGATAGTGTTACCTAATTATATTGAAATTATTTAACATTGACGTAAATATTCTATTTCAGAGTGCATTTTATTACTTCAAATTTATCTTTACTTTCGTGATATAATTGTTATGTTCATGTCATAATTAACTTTTCACCTTCATCCTTGAATTCCAATCCAAGGTATTATTGCCCCTGCTTATGAGATGAGAAAGGGCTATGATTGTTTTGTTGAAAAATTCAAATCAAATTATGTTTTAATTGATTGATGTTATTATAAATCTGATGATTGTTGAGCTTGTTACGTTTGAAAAATGTTATTGTTTGTTATAGAAAATGGAGTTGAAATTGTTTCGTATGTTTGTGAATGAAGCATACTATTTAAACACACTATAAATATTATTATTGTATTAAATGATCTAAAATAAATAGAACGGTTTATATATTCAATTATTATGCATATTAAATGTATATT
>JAQFZZ010001188.1:0-12278 GCA_034696405.1 Isotoma caerulea
GGTTTACATTATTTTATATTATGCACTTTTATTTTAAACAAATCTTGATAAATAAAAAACTGAAGCTCATACATCACAGCTAATTTAATTCATTACCTCACAAATACATCTACATTGTATTATTGTATTCCACTTGGAATTTGAATTATTGACGTCAAACATAGATTCAAAGGATTATTTCCTTTTTAAAGGTATTTAAGGTAGAAAATCCCCATTTATCATTGTCAGATATGGAAATAATTTATTTATTGCTCGCATGTCCTTTAGTTGTTCACTAGAAATACCGAAAGTACTCTCTAAATGTGATTCAATAACCATAATTGAAGTTGAAATAATAATACAGATGTTTTATTGATAAATGTTTAACCTTCATTCGTTTTTTAAGTACGTTGATTTGATACCTATGCTATACGTATGTATGGAGTATGCAAGCATTTATTTAGGCATTAGGTAATAATTTCTATTATATCTGTCATATATTTACCTTACCACATGCATGGTATATCCATTACGTTAATAGTTAAACGTAACTGGTAAAAACCTTATTTATTCGAAAGGAAAGAAGTATTTAAAAAATACTTCTTTCCAAAAATGGATATAATAAAATGACAATTAATTTGAAAAATGTAAACCAAGTTTTTATTTCTTTGAAGACCTTGTACAAAATATTTAATTTATTTGTACACCTTCCACGTATGAGATTTATTTATATTATTGTACAAAAAGATCTACTTTTACTACTAAACCCACCTATAGCTTTTATGACCACTTCCGCATTCCGCCTTTTCCCCTCTGCATCTGCGGATTGAGGAGAAAAATTTAATAAAATCTCTGGGTGACAATAGTCTCGTTTTAGTTAATAAAATTTGCAATAAGCTATGAAATCAAAAGATGCTTTTGTTTTCGATTCCGGATGAATTTTTCATTTCTGAAAATAACAGAGGAATTTCACCTAAAAGAATCCAACCTGAATTATATAGAATCCTATCTAACCTAAGAAAAAAACCTATGATTGCTTCCTTCAGCTTAGAGTAAAGACTAATGTTACGGTGAATTGTATTAGTAGGTATTTACTTTCGGTAACAGAATCTCTTGAAATGTGCAGACATAGACAAGTCTAAGACACTTTCTCATTTGATTCGTGCGTCTACTCTGGTCATTACTAATATTCACGTCGCAGTAGTTTTTGTAAGTTGTACGTAATAAAAATATTGTTGAAGAGGTAGACATACCTAACTGTAAATTGCAAGCAAAAAATGAATTGCACATTATTTCATCTCTCTCTCTCTCGCCTTGCATTTTATTTCACAAATGGAAAGGATCGGAATTTACTTGAGTTGCAAAGCAATGACTTAGCAAAAGAAAAAAACTTGAATAAAAGTTCAGAGCTTGATTCTGCCAATACCACACGAGAGAATGATCCTTATAATAAAATATGTTGTGGATATAAGAAGAAAGTTTTAAAAGACATACCGACACATACAGACACTATAACTGAGGGAGGACTGACTTAACTAATTGCCTACAGCCAGTCTTACGTACTGTGTATAAAAATCTTGGAAGAATTCGAATCATCCAAAAAGACTGCTGAATTTAGGTGGTGGTTTACATTATAAAAATTGGCTTGTGGGCTCAAAGAGTGTTTTAGGGTCGCTTTGGCAGCCGGATGGGCTTAAAGCGAAAGTTGCATCTTGACTGACGCGCTAAAATGGCTCCACAAGCGTGGGGTCAAGTGTCCAGTAGATCGATCCCTTGGCTTTCAAGCGTCCCTAAGCGCCCTTAAAACACCTCGATTAATGCACAAGATAGTTTTTAAAGGGTAAATATTGCCTAATTTATTAGGCACGTGCTTTTTGGGTGAATAGCGCAAAAAAGGATTTATGAACAGTCCATAATTTAAAGCTGCTAGTCTACCTGCCCAGTAAGATTCTAATAATATTGATGATCTCCAAGTAATGTGAATTTATGATAAGACTTATCATGAAAAAGGGAAAAACGAAACAAGACTTTTTCATCTGAGACTGAGACTAATGCACAACATGTGTGTATGTATTTCCATTACGAATGCATATGACTATTATTATGATGATATGCATTGGATTTTAGTTTACCACCTACAGTGCATCATTTCTTCTTTTCCTATTTCCAAGCAAAAAGAAAAAAAAGATTGCATTTCCATTTTTCATGTAAAACTTTTCGCAATTTTCTTTATTCTCACGATCCTATTTTTCCAAAAGAGATTTTGACAGGTAGACAATTTCCCACAAATTCGTTTACAGCTCTTCTTCTGTGATATGATTGCAAACGGTTTTTCTACACTTTTACACAATTCTCTCCATCCATCATTTGATTTGATATGAATCTGTGGTTAGAACAATTTGAGGGTAAAATACCTAAAAGTGATCTAAAAAAATCTGTGCATAAAATAAAGTGTGGGAAACAGGGAGTCTATTCTCTAGTGCAGATTTATTTTGCAATGTGAATGCGAATGGATGGATGCATTGCAGTGTCCTACTTTTCTCTCAGATTTAAAACATAAAATGCATCTCTTGCAGACCAGACAAGACCAGGCCAGGCCAGACCACCATTGGATTGGATTGGCCCTATTGACTAAAACCATTCTTTAGAAACGACCAGACCAGACCAAATCCTTGTCATTATTCATTGGCTTTAAATACGTGAAGGATCGTTAGACTCGTAGATTATACCTTAGTATAGATGTGTGTGTGTGTGCAAATGCATACATGCCAGGTTAAATCCTTCCGCATTTCAAAAATTTCAATGCATTTTTTTCTTCTGCAGTTAGTCTCCTGCAATGTTGCAAAAGTTATTGCACACTTTCTTGTAAAAAAATTCAGAAAAAGAGACACAACACAACAGGGTTTGGTAAAATACATCCAATCCATTCACTATAACTAAATAGAGAGACAAATCTCTTGTTTCTATATTTCATATTATGTTTATGAGTAAGATTTATATACGGAGGAGACTTTACGTTATTCTTAGAATAAGCCATTAGGGCCAAAGAAGCAATTAGCCCGAAGAAAAAAGAACAGATTCGAAGCTATTAGACATTTGGTGTGTGGATTGGATATCTCAATTGTGAAAAGTCAATTGGTGGTGTGCTCAACACAGAAAATAATGACTTATCCCATTGTATTTGTAAGAGATTGCAAATTACACACTATTAAAATGGCAGACAGACATAAGAAGAGCTGGTCGATGTAATTATTCATTCTTTCGGCACCTTCACTCACTCACCCATTGATAAATAATTCGTCCATATAGAGAAACATCTCGACTTGTCTGCCTACTTCCCTTGCCTATATATTATAGCTTTAGATATTTTGTAATTAATTTATAATCGTCTCTTGTAATAATGCACCCATACTCGTAGACATAATCGAGTACTAATCACCCAAAACATTATAGGATTTCAACGGTTCTACCAAAACTTAAAAGTAATGTTGTAGTCAATATTTAACAAGAATATTATTTACAATCCACACACTCAACGATGATTCTGCTTAACTAAAGTATTTGTTTATAATTAATGCCTAATGTGCTTGCCGGTGTATTTATAATATGCATATGGTGCAAATTTTAAATAAAATTTAAATTTAAAAAAATAACCCAAGTCTGTTTAAGGGAGTGATTGAAACGTGAAAGTCCTTCGATTGACTTACCATTTCTTATAATTTGATGCAGAGTCACACTTAATCATTATGACAATTAAGTATATAATACAATACAATCTATAATAATATGACAACCTTAGGATTATTATGTCTACCATGGCCATCTTATAAAGTAAATTGACTTTAAGACTAGTCTCAAGGTTTTTCATTTGGTGACAAAGATGCATTTTTAAATTTTTATACACTTGTCGAGATTGAATGTATTTTTATTGAGAGATTTAAAAACAATTACATTTATTGTCTGCGACTATTCATACCTTATTGAGTATTGATACAGTAACGATTTATTTATTTATTGATATCTGTGTCAAAGTGAAACTGTACTCGACACTTGCTTCAAGCTTTGATACAACATCTTTTCAAAAGTAGAAACAGAGAGAAAAAAGCTAAAGTCATTGCATTCTTTTACCACCGAACCTTTTATAGAAGTTGTATTTCATTTTTTTTTCTTTTTATTATTTTATTATCTGATATTTTATTGCAATGCAATGCAGCCAATCTTACCTCTTTTTACACAGAGGGGACTTTATCGTACAGAATGGAGATATTTTCACATCAATTGCATTGCATGCATAGCAAGTTGTCCAAGTTTAATTTTATTTAAAAAAAACTACCTAAGCATAATCAGCCGTGCATTAAACTCTTGAATTAAAAAGTGATCATGCATGCAATAAACAGAGCGAAGGAGAGAGATAATATTCACAATCAGTGATTTCCCTGTAAAGTATTTTTTTCTTCTTAAGTCAAATCCTCTTCAATAAGTTAGAAAAGGTATTTAACGGGAGTTCATCAGATTATGTCTCTCTGGCTAAAAATGGCAATTGTCCCATACTCCATCCATACACTTGTTGTATATAGTGTGCATGCAATAATGACAAAGTTACATTATCGTTCGTGTACTACTAGGTAGTTGTATATAGCTAGTGCCATGCCATGCCAGTATCGTCTGCTTGAATAAAATGAAACAGCAGAAAAAAAATTCAAAAGAATTCGAAAGAAAAAAAACGAGTCAAATGATTGGGAAATCCCTCGGAGCGATTTCTAATCTTTTAAAAGACTTTCTGATTACAAGGAAATCGTTGCGATGCGAATTGCAATTTGCAATAATGATGATGATGATCTTCTCTGTGCATGCATGCATTACATAGGCAGCTCTTTGTCTCCTTTGGGTATAAATATATACTCATTGTTAGTAAGGTGTGATAAGGATAAGGAAGGATAGACTATGGTTGGTATGCAGGGCCGTAGCCAGAAAAAATTTCGGGGAGGGTTTTTCCGATCCTGCTAATATAATTTAGCTCCTCCCACGCCCCGCCCCTCCCTATCCCCTCAATGTTAATTTCCGCGTTTCGGGGGGGTTTTGACCCTAAAAACCCTAATTAAGCTACGGCCCTGTTGGTATGGTGTCTCTTGTCTCTATACTTCTTTTTTTTGTATTGTATTGTATTATTTGTGTGTATTATATGCAGGAGCAGAGTTATCTGATGATGAGAATTCTATCTTTAGAAGGATTTCTTTTTGATGCATCCAATCCACACCAATCCGTCACAACATACCATTGCAGCGCATTCATTCGTTGCATTCTATGTTGGTGGAAATTAAATTTAACTGTTCTTCTCTATAAATAAATATAAATCTTTCCTATTTTGGGAGAACCTTTTCTTCTCAGAGTGTATTCATTCCTTTTTTTGTGTGCTGTCTACTCTAAATTGCAATCTAATTTATTTTTAGTGCCAACTTTGGGAGTGGTGTCTTTAGGGGGGGAGTATGTTACGAAATTGAAAAAGTTTTTTGGAAACAGAAATATTTAAAAAATATTTTTGGTATCCAAATTTTGAAATTTTAATGTTTTGGATGACGCTTTAGCTTAAATGATCACTTATAGCACTTCGAATGGATTACCTTGCACATGTGCAAGCTGCTAATTGCAGTGCAGTACGAGTACATATTTGGTAATTTCTGACCAAACTGCCTAAAATTTTCTAAAAACATTTAAGCAATTCTATGCCGAAAAATTGCAAAGCCTGTAACATACAAAAAAATATTTCTGACATCTAATAACAGTACAACTAAAGATAGTTCTTACGTCAAGGCTGTAATGCAACCGTATAAGATGCTACAGCTACTTAACATAATAAGGCAATGAATTTACCTTCTACTTGCTTCTGTCTGTATATTGTACAGAGGGCTTACGTCCTTGTACTTTACAGACTAGACAAGCTCATCTCTAAGTAGCTTCTTCTGCAACTGCCACAGCCTTGCCTACACAATCAACAGTAAAAAATTGCATCTTGCACACATTTGCAACTGCTAACAATCCATGTAACTACTTACGTCTAATGAAAAATCCTTGTAAAGTAAACCTATTCTACTTAATATTCTTGAAACTTTCACAAAGCAACTAGTCAAATTGGCCAATCAAACCTTAAAAGCTTAAATTTTAAACTAAACATGGATGAATTGTAGATTAAATTACAAATTGTACGAATTATTTAAAAATTGAACCTAAATTCTGTCCGAATTTCTACTCTAGGCTACACACCAAGAATACTAATGCTTTGGGGTTATTAAATTATAATAGGTGGAACATGGCGGAATAAATATATTTTATGCAACTGTATGATCTGTCTGTCCGTCTTGTAAGCGGTATCGTTTGTATAATCCTAATTATACGTTTACAACGTTGGCGTTTAAAAAACATTTAATACTTTAAACGCTGCTACGCTTAATTCGCTATACGCATTTTTCCTGCTTGATTATTCCGCAATTTTAATAGTCGGCAAAATTTCGCTCGTAAAGAAATACTTCGTTCATTTAATTCCACTCAAAAGTAAATCGTAATTGGTCGACTATTTCCTATTTCCAACTGTGTATCACACACTTACACAAACTCATAAAATAAATCTTCAAGAATGGGTAAGATCTTTTCCGCCGATAATACAACAAAACACATAAATGCGAAACAAAGGGCAAAGTTCATATTTATTATTATTATTGTTTCATTAGATTAATCTTGAAAGGCTCATTCTATTCTTTACTTTTTATTTCATTTAGTTAAGAAACCCGAGTGATTTTAATACAAATTCATTTCATGCTTTCCCTGAAAACTTACTTCTCTACTTCGATACAGTCTTATTAGTGAAAATATCCCTACCTACCAAACTAATACTCCATATTATTCTGAATACAACTATCGTAAAACTACTTTCTTATCATATCAATTTATCAATCTAGTTAACAATCCTTTTTTTATCCTGAGTACTTTTTTACCCAGATATTTATAATGAACGTTGGAATAGAATATTGCCATTCCAACAGTCAACAGTATTATTCTTTTTTACAAAGATTTGTAAACAAAAGCCAAAGAAACATTTACAATTTACAATGCCTCCACTCTCCTTCAAAGTACAAGTTGAGATTAGCACACACGAAAGCGTTTAGTATTCAAGTGAGTAATTCAAATGAAATCTATTGCAAATGAGCTTTTCTAAAAATAATACAAAACAAAAATGCATAAATTCTGTAACCCAGTTTAACTCATAGAAGAATCATTCATTGAAAAAAAGCCATGGGTTTTAAAACATTTGAGACGTTACTCAACATCTCTGAGTGACAAAGATGCGAAAAATGTTATCTTCTTCAGTGGCTAAAAATAATAAACTAAAAATATATGGTGAAACTAAATCTAGTTTTACTTAGCTCAAGGGATCTCCACCTTATTGACCTTATCTTACAACATTTTCACTTTTTTATACCCAAATTATACTATACTAGAGGATAGAACGTTTCTTTTCCATATTCGCTTGGTTTTATTATTATTGATGTTTTTATTGACTTTGGAACTGGCCAATGATATTAATACAAAAGTGAAGCAACTACTTACAGTACAGTAAAGTATGACCTTAAATTTATACAGTTTATAATTAGTATAATATTATATTTCTGAGGAAAAAGGAAGGAAGTAAATCTCTTAGTTTAGTATTATTTAAATTATTATTTTAGTGAGTCAGTTTGCATTGCACCTAATAAAAATCATAATATTATTATTTACTTCTACCAAAAAGCACTATAACGAATGGAGCAGAATTTTCTTTAAACTTTTTGCCATTCTCAAAAGCGAAGCCAAGTAAATGTTCAGGCCAGGCAGGGATCGTTTGGGGTTGGTTGGATGTCCTCGGATTTGTTTGTAAGCAAATACTAACTAAACATAGAAAAATGCCTGTAAGGAAAGGAAGAGCTTTACAAAAAAGATACAAACATATGGGTGGGTTGGGTTGTGTTCCGTAACTAATGTTATCCTCAATTCGCATAAATATTCGCACACCAATAGTAAAGAAAACCTTGAAGCGAAAACTTGCTTTATTTTGTACACACAGGCTGGAAGAAAACATTATTTAGTAAACCATTGGACTTAAAATCCTGTAAAATGCATGGTATAATCTTTCTATACAATAATAACAAGAATTAGACTATAAAAAAGAACAACGTCAGAAAAATGCATGCATATTTTTATCGCTTATTATTATTACTGTATAAATATATGGACTTTATACATACTTCAGTCCTCTTATTCATCTCGCATTGCAAGTGGATACAAAAGAACACAATGCAGAAAAATGCTTTTTAAAATGCATGATAATAATACTGCTAAAGATAATAATATATAATACAATGCACGATGTAAACTCAAGCGTCAATCCAATCCAACCATGCATATGCATTTATGTATTTATAAAACAATGCATTCACTCTTAATATTAACAGTTACTTTTTGGTTACAGTAAGTGGTTGAAAAAAGACACGGAGATTTATTTACTAGTTAGATTCTTAGCATGGTAAAAATGATGATAGTAAAATCACGAAGATTTATTTATCTATCGCAGGTTTAAAATGACTTTAGGAAAAATTGCAAGTTTTTAGTTTTTCATGCCTTGAAAGCTTTTTGAATGGTACGCCCTGAAATTTAAAATCGATATGAGTGAGTATTATGTACTTGCATAATATATAATTTATCCTTGGCTTGGTGAATTTCATTTCGAAAAAAATGTAAAGGCCCAATCGTCTCTATTTGTTACGCCTTCTAAAGGAAGAAACCTTGTTTGAACAATTCTGTTGAAAGGTAGGAGAGAATGCAACCAAGGGCGTTTGAAATTCCTCAGTCATGACCATGACCTACCTTAAAACTATATTTCAGACTTGGCCAAGGTACTTTTTATAAGAGAAATTTTAAATTGGGGATAAAAATTACAGTTTTTTAGGCTGTACGATAATATTTGCAACCGCAGAAGAGATATTATGTGAAATTTATACTGTGATTTATTGCTAAAAATAACACTAATACTGGATGTGAATTGGATTTTGGATTGGCTTAAATAATTTACGGATAAAAAATGCCAAAATACAGTTGTTCTAACTGAGCTAGCTTTCGAAAATTTAAGGTATTTTACATAAAAATTAATTATTAGATTAATTCAGTCAGGTGCAATCAAACCACCATGACCTGGCTTGGTGACCAGTTGACTGTAATTATACATGAAGATGACTTAATCTTATCTTGCCTTCTGAAGTTAATGTGCTTGTCTTATGTTTTTAATTGTCACTTAAAACCCAAAGCTACTATTATATTTGTACAGGGTAGACTGAAAACTGCATCAATTGAGAAAAACAATAAGAAGTAATTTATTACATCACACAGTTTTCTTATGGCTTAATAGACCAAGTGAGTAGGAAATCAAGGACGAATGCTCCTTCTCATTATTATTATTGTATAATTAATGATTTACAAATTGTTTATAGGTTGTTCAATTGAATTGGATTACGCTTATACTTTATCTAATCGTCAATACAAGATCATTATGTAGTTAGGTCAAACAGACCTTAATGACTTGACTTATGATGTCTTGAAGTGATTAGAGGAATATTTACTTGATATAATGAAGCATGTGGTTGATGCATGATTGCTACCTTAATATTCATTCAGCATGCATTAAATTTGCATTAAATTGATAATGCAGTAAGTTAAATTACATTCCAACACGTCCATCTTAACACCATTTCGTGTTTATTTACATCATCTAAAAGTATATATTACATCTTCATAACGTTATTATTAATTGCAATCTAACAATTTTCCTCTCAGCTGCATTTTACTCATTAAAGTCATAAATCATTCGGACGGGGAGAGAAGGATAATTCCGATTATGAATTAATTTTGTAGTTTCTGAGAATCTGATCGTAATTTGTGAGAAAAAAACTCGTCTGTCATTAGAAGACTATTTTCCTCGTTAAACCAATTTCAAGGATTTTTATGCTTTTTTTTTGCAGAAACGGGACAACGGCAATGGAAAGGCAATGGGAAGGAATCAAGTTGAAACTGAAATGTCAAGGATTTACTAAAAATGTTTTAAAACAAAATGAGGTTTTTTTTAAATCTCGAGAGATTTTTTGTCAATTTAATAAAAATTTTAAAATAAATTTTTAAGTCGTTTTGCAACTGAATAAAAAATTGTACTCGTAATATTTTATTTCATAAATTAATTACAAGTTTAATCAGGTAATTAAGTTATACCACCAGTCATCTCACCAAGACCTTGACTAAAACAAACAATCAACACTCAAATAAATTAATGATTGAAAATGCAACGTTAATCACCTTGCAGTTTGCCTTTCATCAATGCGAGTCAGGAGTGAAAATCTCGAAAAAATGTGCAGACAGCAAGCAAACAAGACTCACAAACCCTTTTGTCAAATGAGTCTAATCAGAAATCAAATTTTATGCAAAATACCTAATTTTGCACATGCAGTAATTTACAATCGACCCAAAATGTTTACAATTAGCAAAGACTTTGACACGAGAGAGAGAGAGCAAAATTAAAAGAGCTGAAATCGCCTCTCGCCACTCTCGAGTCGCGAGTCTCGACTACCTTGGTACTTTACATAATCTAGTGGGTGGACCATTCATTCCGTCCTCGTAATAATCTTATCATAATCTTTGTTACGATTTGTCCTTTAATTGCAGTGCAATTTGCAATATGCACTTTGCATTGCAGCTTTACTTTTATACAAAATAAAATAAAACACAACAGAAGGGACAAGGTGTACCAATCTGACAGAAATACAAGAGGTAAATGTATTATATCTGTATAAAAGAAATGCTAGAGAGAAAGGCATTTAAAATGTGCATTTTTTCCTTGATTGTGATTTAAAGCCTTCTTATACTTTATACTTTATACATGAATGCAGTTTACTTACCCATGTCACACTATGATTTCATAACATATTATATTTACAATGTAAAGCTCTTGCCAAAACCTTTTAAGTTTATTATGAGGGAAAGGTACCCAAATTTTATTTATTTCTTGTTCTTGGTGCATTTGATTAATTTTGCCTTTTATGAAGACTCTAAATATATTTGAAACCACGAGAGTGCATTGTACCTTCGAGCTACTTTTATTCAACCTTTGAAATTTGAAATAAAAATATCTTGCTGATATGTGATAAATATTAGCGTGACTTTTAATTAATTCTATACTTAATTAAGTCTGCTGTAGTTAGGTCACAACATTCAACTTTGATATTATTCAAGGCTGTATCGTCTGTCGCTGCAATTGAAATAAAAAAGTTTTAATTTAAGCATTCCTATAAAATTAAAATGTATGCAACTAACTGTAATTGTATACATAGTTAATTGACTTACTAATTCCTTGATATGCTTCGACCTGAGTTTGCAAACCGCAAACATATTCATGACTATCGCAAATCCGAGGATTCGTCCATTCTCCCCACCTTTCTCCATCGAGTTCTATAAAACCGTTATCACTTCCAGAACAAAGGATTCTCATGTTATTTGTTGCCGATTCTTCTACAAATGCAGTTTCTTTCTCTTCAGATCTTAACATAAATCCGGTTACAAATCCGTTTCCATTGCAATGATAAACATTTCCCCATTTCCCCCATTCTCCAACTGAGCTAGTCATTACACCTGTGTAATCAGTACTTCCAGGGTTTCCACAAAAAAATTGTATTCCATTCAGGCAAGTATCGTCGAGTACGATATTGGCTGCATTCCACCGTTCTGTTTTAACCTGGAAAGCTACAACTTTTGACCCTGCTGGACACTTTTCGAAAGCACCCCAAACCCCCCAGTTAGTTACTACAGGGGAAGTCAAAATTTGACCTGCAGAGCAGAGACTGGCCCCAAAAGCTAGTAAAAATAAAAATACAATTATAAAACGGGTCATTTTTTTTATTTAATGTACTAACTTAAATACTATCGCTACAAGTGGCCAGTACAGTTTGGGATCTGATTGGGGTATAATGAGCTGTAGAGTTCGACGGTTGATGATTTTGAAGCACAAATTTAGTTTTCGTCAGTATGAATCTACATAAATATATTATTTATGACCATGACAAAGGTAGCAATTTACTTTACTGGTAAGAACATCTCATTCGATGGCTTATCTTTCGACTCGAACATTTATCATTTTGAAAGGATTTGAGCAACTTCCCACAAATTGCAAATACATGCTACAAACTCTTCTGTTATCGTACATGTCAAATCTTATCACAATTTGATTTTTT
>JAQFZZ010001189.1:0-12276 GCA_034696405.1 Isotoma caerulea
AATGCTTGTTAAATTGTCCCACTTTGAACCACAGGGGCCAGCGCTTGCTTTTCTTGGATGACTTTGATGGGCAAAACAACATTTCCAGTGATTCTTTAGAAACAAATAAGTAAAAAATGATTAAACTAAAAAGAGCTGAGAAAAATTAATTCTATTAATTCCAAAATTCTATGATTTATTTACGAATTATGACCTTATTGACCTTTGACCTAATGTTTTGACCTTTTACACTTTGTAAGACAAAAACGGCCTTCACAGTTGAATATTTTATGTTTTATAGATATGGAACCATACATCACATTATATTTTTAAAAAATTCGCTTCGAAGCGATCATAAACGCGACTAGTGTGATTTGTCGCGGCACGCTGATTTTTAATGCCATTCGTTGCACTGAGCTCAAAAGTTTAAGATAATATAGATTGGCATATTTTTAAGATTTATTACCGGCAGCTTGCACATTTCCCATGTTTCGAAGAGTTTCACAGAGTGAACGCAAAGTAGCCGCATTTCCCTTCTCTGATTTCCAGCTTTCAATAATGTTCGTGAACAACCGGTGGGAGGTCAAAGTGCCATTATTGTCTAATTTTGTCCATTGTTTAACATCCGGGTCGTGTATACCTAAACAGCCACACCATTCTGTCCATTTCCTCAATAAAACTGGGTTGCCAATTAGAACGCGTGCAATTTCACTACTGCTTTCTTTATGGACACGCTTGCAATTTCCATTCATTTTATTTTATTTTCAAATATTTCACTGAGAAAAAACTAAGAAATTATCTCGTTAATTCATTATGTTACTTTATAAGAACTAGAGAATTTGTTTAAAGCATTTCCTTCCACAGATTTTTATATTGAAAGAAACTTAGGCAACTGTGCAACAATTGCAATGCAAATATACAAATTACTGCTGGCTGGATTTAAATATATTTATAAAAAACAGCACATTGTTTTAAATTTGACTGATAATTAAGTGCAAGTGTGAAAGACTGACTTTTTTAACTTTTCAAATCTGCCCATCTCTCATATATAAATAACATGTGTTAAAGTGAAGAAGAAAAAGGGGTTGTAAATATATAACGTGTTATGGTCAACCAATCTCAATTATTTATAGGTAAGGAAATCAAAGCAGCGTTTATTTCACATTTTCTGAGTATTTATATTTTAGTATACATAGCTTATATACAGCGATTGGAATGAGTAATGATGAAATGGGAGTTAGTCTATGTACAAATTGAGTTGAGAAAGGGAAAGGGAGGTGAATTCTGATGAACATTGATGAACATCTAGAAGAATATTCACCCACTTCAAGGTTCCTCACATAAACTGATCCAAACTTGTTTCAATCCTTTCATTCAATTTTATCCCAAGTTCTCATTCATCATTGCATTAAACTGTACAGAGGAGAGTAAAAAACACACTGCTCAATCTTATTCTTAACAGAAGGAGTGCAGTATTATTTCACAGATGAGAAGTTCATGAATTTAACTCTGTGAGATGGCTGGCAGTTTCATGAAAATGTTCATGAACATTCACTTTACTTATCCAATGACTCAATTTCATTTCTTTTATTCGTTAAATATATTTAGTCTACGCCTATATAGATATAGTTCATATGCTTCGAATAAAAATCATTCCAAAATTGAGTTCTATCTATATGGAAATAAAAATTCATTGAAAGTGACTAAAATCTATATGACTAATTCTCGAAAAAATACTTTAAAATATTATAATGGTTTGAAAGTATCAATGGTAGACAAAAAAGGAAAGTTTTAATAGGGAACGCCGTGGGTGGACAAAAGGTATGAGTATCGTCTAAAAAATGGACAATCGTTTTATGGAAAAAATATATGGACACAATTCTTTTCTAAACAACCAGAATATGGACAAATCAAATATTTTAATGCCTTATATATTTCCATCCTATAAATTACATAAAGTAAATTCATGACAAATGATAAATTTACTTACTAATGAATAAGAAAGGACATGGGTTGGGTTTGGTTAGGTTAACAGTTAACAAACTTTATGTAAAGGAATATGAAATCTTTTGTAGTGTAATAAATAATTTAATTCGGTTTACATTAGGAGAGTTTCTCACGATGCCACGGAAGGTGGGCATGCCCTTGCCTTCTCCCTCCTTCGTCCAACAACAACTCTAAGCGAAACAGAAGGAGAAGAAGCGCCGCCCTCTCACAGGGGACGCCCTTCAAGTCATCAAGGTGAAGAGTGATCTTGGGAGTGTGGATGAGGGGAGCAGTTCCAGTTCCAGTGGATACTCAACCCTCGGCATTCGTTCACAACATGGGTAAGTAGGAGAGGGCACACCCCACTCAGAAGGGTTGTTCATACAGTACTAGTCTGTCTGTGTTTTCGTATGAGAGGAGAGAAGGTGTGGGTGGAGAGCAGTGGAAGTGGCACGGACTACATGTCCTCCTCGGACTGTGAGTCAACCCAATGTGCTCTGACGCTCCTCCCACTCAACACCGATAGATGCCTCTGCAAAAAAGAAAGAGCCCCCTGGGGGTGTGAGGAAGGGGCCGCAGTGACCATCTCAACGGCCGTGTAGCCGCCCAATCAAACTTACATTTTAGACTGAATTAATTTTCCAAAAGAGAAAATATATATATTTTTTAAATAGTTTTAAATGGAGGGAAAAGAGCCGTGTATAAAGTACCGTGAGCGATAGATAAGTGAGTCAGGGTGAAAAGTGAATGAAACTTATCAAATGACTGATTACAAGCTTACATTACTTAAATTCCATTCAAGCCTTACTCAAGTTTATTTTACACAATTTAGAAAGTGTCGTCATTCCTTTGTTCATTCAGTGAAAAATGATTTTTTTACTTTTCAAAAGCAACAATGTAAAAATAGTTGAGAGTTTACAGTAAAAAATTTTGTTTATTTAAGAGTTCCGAAAGTCTAGATTATCACAAGACTTATCTTACCCCTTGCATTCCTATAGATTATGGAATTCTATTTCTATTTATTTTTTCCGGATTTTTCATTCGTTTTGGGGGGTAATTAAATGCAAGCCAAATTTATAAAGCCACCGCACTTGAGATATTCAAAGTGATTTACCCTTCAGTTTGACTTGTTCCGCTTGGAACGCTGTTTCATTTAAGCTTTTTTGAATAGGAAGATTGTCTGGATAAATGTCACCCAAAATGTTTGTCTGTAGTATCACAAGCAGTTGTAAAATCTCCATAGATTTGTCTCTCACTCCAGGAAATATGAAAATGTCCTATTCACCCAACAAATCTAGAAAAAGTAGTCGTAGTAATTGCAATTAACTTTTTAGAATGTATCCTCTAAACCTATTAAAAAACTCCTACAAAAATTGATAGCAAAAACATTTTTTTAAAATGTAATACCAGAAAAATAGAAAATGTGGCGGTGTTGGTGCCCCTTCATTTGTAAAATCATTTAAAATTAAACTTATGCAATTTATAAGCGGAACGACAAAGGTAAATTTTTATTTAAGATCTCAATATATTTATAAAGCAATGCAAAGAGCACAAAAACCCACATCCGAAACACCAGTCATTTTTATTTTAAGTGGTTCTTACTTATCACCAGCTGGGTCATTTGCCCCGAGTTCTCTGGGTTGGGTTAAATTGGGTTTTTTACAGTTTTTACTGAAATTTATGATGAAATGAAAATTAAACTAATATTATGGCAACAAATGGTCAAGTAACAAACCAATGACAGCTTCTCATGGCCAAATAATTTAACCTGTCGTAATGTCAAGATAATGAATTTTCAATATGACATTTAATTCAATATTTTTAGACTTTTAATTCTGTTTTACAAAAAATGAACGCTTTTTTAAAATGATTTTTATATTTAAGTTTGTGATATTTTAATGAATCAGTTAGTAAACGGAGGAATTAATCATATTTATCACCCAGGCGTCCCCTACGTATGAAACTGAATGAGCTGACAGTTTAAAGTATACACGAATGTCACACATCAAAGCACTTTGATATTATTGATTGCCAACAGAATTTAACTTTAATTTTCGAAAGTCGTTAAGCGGATGCATCTATATTACAATATATATGTTAGGCTAAACCTTTTAAATATTTATATTACAAAAAATTAGTGTAAATAAATCCAAAAACCCGAAAAGCCCTTTGTGTTGGACTTTATCGCATCAAAACCCCGTGATTGTCGCACCCTTTTCACTACATTCCAAATGATTATGGTAAAGTGTAAATGTACAGTCTTTTGCAATCCATTTGGTTTTTAAAGTCCTTCCACGTATTGAAGATAAATGTTTTATCTCATTGTGATAAGCCACGGATTATTAACTGTTGCTACAACCGGAATATTTGACCTCTTCTCTTGATTAAAAGTTTGTCTAGTAAGCAAAATGTGGTTAAGAATGCTCTGTCCGTCTGTCTGTCTCGCCATTTATCTCATGAAAGCAGTGGATTATTAACACAATTGTTTGCGATGAACCCGTGAGGTGAGTCCTAACGTTTGATGTTTAAAATTAGCGCACAGCAAAAAAACACAGTAGTCACGCTTGAAAGTCTAAATTTCACAAAAACCATGTGATATATAATATCATATCTGCTAAGCATTCAAAATGCAAAAATTGTCCCTCCAATTTCATTTATTTATTATGTACATGAACATTTTTTGTTAATTTCAGAGTAGCTCTAGAAGAGTACACCAAAATGAGACACGAGTCTGGTAGTCTAGGATAAGGTCACAAAATACGGTAAAATTTCAAATTTTACATATTTTGATAGGTATTGAAGAGTTGTTCAAAATAATATGTGACAGAAAATGATAGAAACGATTCAAAAAGCTTTACTGTTTGAAAGTATTCAAACGAAAAAGAAGTAAAACTTGTAGCTTTCGTTACTTGGTTACACCCAGACGCGATATGGTTTATTGAATAATATTTTGTATTTCTGCGTACATTAATTGAAATCTAAAGGAAAGAGGCATCTTTGCACTAAAACCTGCATCGAAATCAACCAAAAACGTTTAATAGATATAGATACTTAATTTGTGAACAAACCATAATTTGCAAAACATCACATCTTGTGTAACCTGCTTCCGATTTTTCCCTCTATTTTATGTATCATTTGTTCGGTTTTAAGAATTTGTGGATGATTCAACCCACGAATTTTCTTTTCCAAGATGAGAACTAGTTGTAGAAATGGAAGTGCTTTCTGCTCCTGTCCAGGAAATTTGCAAAGTGTCGCCCAAAACGAGTACATTAAGTTGATTGTGTATGGATGTTTGGGAGTTTAAAAAGGCGGAGTTGGGAGAGGAACCCCCAACTCCGCCGTTCTCAACTCCCAAACATCTTCTAAGATTTCCTTCGCTTCCAAATATTTACCTTGGCGAAGGAGACAACAAGACCCAATGTTATTTCTTGTGAGCAAAGTGTATCGATGTCGTTCGCATAATTTCTCCTTCCGCCACTTAAATATTTCGTGAAACATTCCTAAAGCCAGGTCTATTTCTCCTTTCTGACTCAACATGAGTGCAAGATTGTGCTCCGTAGTTTTTGTGTCTGGATGATTTTCACCCAGAGTTTTCTTCCGCTAATCCAACACTTTCTCCCACAGCTCCACTGCCTCTGCAAGTCTGTTCGGCTTCCAAGTAACTCCAGCCATGTTGTTAGCTGTGACGAGTTTGTCTTTGTGTTCTCCTCCTAGAATGGCCAAGACAGAAATAATGTAATAAACATGCATATAGAATGAATGATAAAAAAATCTAGATAATAGTAGATAAATGAAGAAATTATGTAAATTAGACTCTTTGGACCTTCAAACCTTTTTTTTCTTCGAAGCTTTTTCATTCGATTCTATTTTTGTTAGCACCTTTTGACTTTCGAACCTTTGGTTTCGACCCTTTCTCCGTGAATCTTGCTGCACAAGACGATGAATAAAAATTACTTCATTCTCCACTCTTCATTCATTCCATGACCAGAGAGCACGCTTTCAGCAGTTCCACTGCTCGCTCTACAATTTTATTGGAATTTTCTACTAACCTAAAACACTGAGCCAAGAATTCCAATTGAATTCCTGTCGGATCAAGATACCCAATTCTGTCTAGATCGTAGCGAGTCAATCGACCAACTTCTCCGTGAGTCTCTTTAATTTTTGCGAGTGTGATGTCCCACGTGACGAACGTCGTTTTTGCGAATTTATGCGAAACCTCACTCAATTTATGATCGAGCAATTTCTCCGCCTTCTTCCCTCCAGCGTCAAGCTCTTCGATGTAATCCCGGATGCAATAAGAGCTTTCTCTGATTGAGTTCCGTTGTTGATGGAAAATGTAGGCAACTGCTTTTTGCATCGCCAGTCCGTGGTTTCCCAATATTTCACAAACTTCGACAATTAAATCCTCTTCTTGGTCATTGTTGTCGATTTAAAGTGAATTTTTAGAAAATTCGATTGTATCTGAAGTTTCCCACTCTCCAAGAGAAATTACTTGCCAATCATCCATAATTTCTTCATTTATCTACTATTATCTAGATTTTTTTATCATTCATTCTATATGTATGTTAATTACATTATTTCTGTCTTGGACATTCTAGGAGAAGAACACAAAGACAAACTCGTCACAGCTAACAACATGGCTGGAGTTCTTTGGAAGCCGAACAGACTTGCAGAGGCAGTGGAGCTGTGGGAGAAAGTGTTGGATTAGCGGAAGAAAACTCTGGGTGAAAATCATCCAGACACAAAAACTACGAAGCACAATCTTGCACTCATGTTGAGTCAGAAAGGAGAAATAGACGTGGCTTTTAGAATGTTCCACGAAATATTCGAGTGGCGGAAGGAGAAATTATGCGAACGACATCGATACACTTTGCTCACAAGAAATAACATTGCGTCTTGTTAACTGTTTCGCCAAGGTAAATATTTGGAAGCGAAGGAAATCTTAGAAGATGTTTGGGAGTTGAGAAAAGCGGAGTTGGGGGAGGAACATCCAGACACAATCGAATTTATGTAGTCGATAGGGGAGACACTCTGGAGACTTCCTGGTCAACAGCAGAAAGCTCTTCAACTTCTACAACAAGTTCTCACCTTGAATAAGAAAATTCGTAAGGTGAATTATCAACTCACAATTGAAACTGAACAATTGATATATAAAATAGAATGGAAAATCGGAAGCACGTAGCACAAGTTGTGATTTTTTCCAAATTTTGGTTTGCTCACAAAGAACGTGTCTTTATCTATTCAACATTTTTGGTTCATTTTGGAATTCCAATTGTTTCTCCTAAGTCGATTAAAGATTGATTTAGACTTCGTTCAGTTTCCGCATCGAACCAAGTGCAACTGGTGTTTCTCTTCTTGTGTACATCGTGGGTAAACTTCTTGGTCAGTTCTGTTTTTCCAATTCCACCCAGTCCACTTATCAGAGTTATCTGTTCACTTGGGTTATCGAGCCACTTTTGAAGTTGAATTAACTGTTTGAGTCGACCAACAAAGTTTTTGTTCACTCTTCCTACGTTGAAACAGAGACGCCACAAGGACTGTGTCTTCCCTAAACTGGTTGGACCGAATTCTCTCTCCAACGATTCTGTTCCAGATGGATTTATTCAAAAATGAAAATTGATAAATAAAATCATTAGAATGGAAATTAGAATAGAAAGTTTTCGAGAATAAATTTCCTCTCATGTGAAATATACGAGATACACTTTGCGATTTGAGATAGAGGAGATGAGGAATATCGCTTTTTTATGTAAATGGTAAACTAGAGGATGCAATTTTTATGAAGAAGTTGAAAGAAGTTAGGTTTTTTACCTGCAGCTGACATTTTGTCGATATTTTGCAATGTTTCACAGAGTGAGTTAAAAGTGGCCAAATCTCCCATTTGGAATTTCCAACTCACAAGAATATTCAGGAAAAGTTCGTAGGGGTCCAAAGTGCCATTGAGGAATGCAATTCTCCACTGAACAAACTTTGGGTCGAGCACACCCAACTCGAGGTACAATTCAGTCCAACTTTGAACCAAAGTTCCGTTTTTTATGAGAAGTCTCACTATTCGAGACAAATCCTTCACTTCCCATTCACTTATTTTATTGACTCCAGAAATCAGGATTTAAAGGGATTGTAAATGGAAAAAGATGGCAGGGTTATTCAAGTCGGAATTTACTGAGATAGAAAGTTATAAAACACAAATTAATTGGATTGATTATTAGAAATAATATCCGAGGAGGGATTTGTGAAACAAGAATTTGAAATAAACAGACAAAATAAGTTTAATTTCGTCGCTTCATAATCATTCCTGGCAAGAGAATATAAAGTTTGTGGCTTATCTTTGAAAGATAAATTGCTTATCTTAACTCAATAAATATTTGACTGCTGAGTGGCTGGCAAATACCAATATAGAATTCTTCACGATTATCTTCTTCGTTTCCAAAGCTAAAATATATGATTTATTGCACTTGCAACTCTTTTGTTTGGCCGAAGGAGAATAAGCGATTCAAGGTAAAAAGCTGTAGCAAATAAATTTTTCTGAATATGTATCTCTTGCATCACTGAATTATTAATTACACTCTGACACTCACTTGCGATAAGTAGAGGTAGGTTATGTATCGACGAAAAAGTGAAGAAATATCTATGTCCCGGTAATATGTTTAATTAAATCGGCAAAATATGAACAAATTATGTATTTTTATTTTTCTACATCTTGCTCGTTTCTGTCTTATTTCATAATACTAAAAGACTAATTTTGATAGTTTATTCTATTCATAAATGCAATAGTTCTATTCAATGGGGTTTAAATTTAAAATTTTATCTGAAAAAAACGAACGAATTAAATTTTAAAAATCTAAAGGAATCTTTAAAATTGTATTAGATGAAAGTAAAAAGGGTTGGCTTAGTGAGAGGATGTGTCCTGGTTGGACATAAGATGAAGAGTGATTATTAATATCATAAGAATGAGAGCTACAGCATAAGATGACAAATCAAGTTGATTACATTACATTGCATAATACACCTAATAATTGTTAGGAATGAACATAAAGTTTTTTGAGTAACAACTGTGATGTTATGGATGCCGAGCGGTAAGCATCCAATAACTCAACAATTAGATATGAGAATAAAGAGTGGAAGAGCAAGGAGAGATACTTCTATACTGCTTTAATACAAGAATGGAACTGATGATACTCACAGAGTTTGCATGTACTATCACTTAGCTCTATGAGTAATTTTAAGATTACAACACACCACAAAAACTGCAAATTTTTACACTCGTGTTTTTGTCCTATATAAAGGCTTTTTTAGTACAAATCTGGACAACTAACATGATAACACATATAAGGGGGATTATACCTCCGGATTAAAATTGCCATGCGAATACAATTATTTATTAAAGTTTTTCCAAAGGAGCGTATACAAATGCAAAAGATTAAAAATAGTCCATGTAAACAACAGGGATTTTCTTAATATATTTATATTGTTTTTATTTGAGAAACAAATCTTGTTCCAATTGGACAAAGCTGCAGCTACTGAGTTCAATTCATATTCAGCTCATTCAAGTTTATTCTTATCATGAGACACGTATTTTAAATACGTGTCTCATGATAAGAATAAATACGATATTTATAGCTAATTAAGTTTCACACAACAAATGGCATTAAAATGCAACAATTAAAACAATAGAAGCCAACCGAATTAATTATTATGATAAATGGTTGATGAAGACTGGTTTTATCAGATTAATTTAAGAATGCAAAAGAATAGAATATAAATGTTGTGGAGCAGACGCTGGCCAAAAAACGCCAATGCAACCCATTAATGAATTTCTTATAGAGTTTAAGCAATAGGAGAAAGTTTCTGAGAAATAATGATAATAATGATTAATGTGGTTTATGTTTGGCAAAATGAAGAGTTAGGCCTTAGCTAGTAAATAAAACTACAAGTTAAGAATGAATATATTCTCTCATTGTATGATTACTCTCTATTTTACAGAAATCATGTTTATCTACTGATAAGTTTAAAGATAAGCAATATATCGAAACACATTGTCCTTTACTTCACAAGTGGAACGGTAGAACTTGAAAGGTATTTCATGCTCAAATTATAATTGTGAAGGGGAACTTGCATAAGTGCTCATCGAACGTATGTATTTATGACTCACTTGTAACACATGGTGAAGAAATGATTTAGTGCGTTGGAATAAAATTGGCAAGATGTTTAAAAGAACCTGGAAACTTTGAATTCGAATAATAGAAGAGAAAACGTCACGGATCACCCCATTAATTATTGAGATAAAGTTAAAATGAACTTTGTAGAAATCAAAAGTGATATGTAAATCGAATATTTTCTTAATGGAATATCTAAATAGGTTCTTGACTTTATTCATTGAAGCAACAGCATACTTGTAAATACTCATGAACAATTAGATATATGAGAGGCAACTATTGCTGAATATACCCAAAAAGAAATATCCGACTTTAGACGTACTTATTGCATAATTACTCATTACCTATGAAGTTTAACTACAACTGTAGGCAGAATTTATTACCTAATGGAGTTAAGAGGAAAGTTATTGTAACAAAAGTGAAGCCAAACTCACCTCTCCAATTATTTCATAAGTGTATGAAAATAGGCGAAATTTTTCCAAGTTATTCCATCGCAAAAGGACAAAGTACCTCAAAGTCACCTCATTCATTATGTAGCGAAAGCAACTTTCTGAGAATGCTCTGTCTGTCTGTCTCATTTATCTATAGAACGGATTAATCTATTGACATGCGGTGTTTCGTGTTCAACGTGTTAAATCAGATCGATGTTTGGTATTCAAAATTAGAACGCTGCGACAAAGCGTTCTGGTCGCACAAATAAGCGTTTCAAGCGATGTTTAATGTATACAAAAAAATCATGCAATGCATGATTTCACATCTAAAAAGCGTCAGAAATTCTAATCTTATAATTCTTGTCGTAAGTCGTAATAGGTCAGTAAAAATATGGTCGAATGTCAAAAAGGTCTAATTTATTTAATATATTTGGGAAGGGCTTGACGAGTACATCAAAATGAGATAGGGCATTCCCTCACAAGTAAGTGAGCACGCACCTCACCCACTCTACCTGCACGAAGGGTTGTTCATAAAGTACGTGTCTGTGTATCGTAGGAGACGAGAGAAGGTGTGGGTGGGGAGCAGTGGGAGTAGCAACGGCACTGGACCCACCTCCCGCTCTCAGACTCTGAGTCCACCCAAGGTGAGCCTCCTGGGGGTGTGAGGAAGGGGCCGTGGTGACCATTTCAACGGCCGTGTAGCGGTCCCACCCACCCAAACTTATATTTTAGACTGAATTAATTTTCAAAAAGAGAAATTGCATAATTATTTTTCAATAGAGTTTTAAATGGAGAAAAGAGCCGTGTATAAAGTAACGTGTGCGATAGATAAGTGAGTGAGGAAACAATCTAAAGGTCTGTTCATAAATCATTGAGGGAGGAAATGCTAGACAAATTGTAAATGAAAATGCAGCTGTGATCAAAATGAATTTCTTTTAATTCCAATTATATTTCGATAGTGTATAAGTAGAGTAGGCTAGAGAGAGAGTCTATTTATTGTTACAACCCTAAATCCCCCCGTAAAGGACCGTTCATAAATCACAAAATTTCTTTTGCCATTCCGAAATAGTCCATTTATTCTTACAGTAATTTTAATTGTGGACGACTCCGAATTTTAAGTGTGGAACAAGTCTCAAATCTTTTTATAATTGACAAAAGGCGGTGCTTGAATGAAGTGGAGTTAATTATTTCGTAGGTTTAGATGGAACGTGACATTTTAGTTGAGATAATTTTAAAATGTTAAAATAGAGCGCATTAACCGCACCGCAGAGAAGATAATAAGGGGCGGCAGGGCCCCGCGTACCAATCAACTGTGTCATAATATTAAATAAGTACTTATATGGAGATATGTGTAAATGTAGAGATAATTATCCCTCTATTTTCTAATGTGAAAAGTGAACTCTAACTAGACTAGTGGAGAGAGATGTATTTATTTTATTCGTGGTTTGTGAACACACACCAAACTAATGTGAATAAAAACTCCAAAAACGTGATCTCTGAACAATCTGCTTGGATTTCATTTCATGTAGCGATAAATAATTGACGGAGTTGCTCAAAAAGTATTCTAAAAACAAATGTGGTGCCACCCACATAGTCAGCACACCCTTTTCATAGCGATCAAATTATAAAGAAGGAAATAGGAACACCTTTTAATTAAGCTGACCATTTATTTTTTCCGTCAAACCGGGACATTTTGGGCAAAATTTCGATTTTTTTCGATTTTATCT